>JAVJIF010034450.1:0-136812 GCA_038442645.1 Agave tequilana
TTTAGAAAAAATGTAAAGGATAGATAGTTGGGTGGATTGCTCAAGTCTATATCACACACACACTCTGATAGAACTCTTGATAGAATTGCTTTCATAAAAGAATTTTATGTTTAGAAAAGAATTTTTATTTAGAAAAAGATTTTTCTTTGTGACAAATATTTATCTTGGATTTTGTATTTCATAGTTCATATCTTTAAACCAAAATCATGATAGAGCTTTAATGTCAAAAACATAGATATTTCATCTGATTGTGTAGTGGATCATATCCATACACACTATGCTTTAAAATGAACTCAAAATATCTTGTTTTTGTATTTTGTGAAGTTATGGAAAACAAGTTTTAGAAAAACATATTTTTAGAAAAACAGTTTTTATTGTGATTAAAACTATTTTTTAGATTTACTGTGAATTTATGGGATTTTTATTAAGTTAAAAAGACCTATTTCCTAATCCCTTAACTGTGCAGACCCAGAACTGGCCTGACAGGCTGGTCGGTCGACGGACAGGTCGAACGGACGTGCACAGACGTGCACGCCTGTGTGCACTGGAGAACGGTCGACCGTGACCGTCGACCGCTTCAGAGAGCTTTGCTCTCAGGAAATCTCGGTCGACCGGTCCCGTCGACCGACAGAGAGATTACTCTCTGCTCCAGTGGGTCGGTCGACCGAGCCGGTCGACCGGAGGCTCCAACGGTCGGATTTTGACGTTGGCGGTCGACCGGGCCGTCGACCGGTAGCACTGACAGAGCCCCAACGGCTCTATTTTCTGACAGCCTATAAAAGGGGTCTTGTCAACTGTTTTTAGGGAAGATTTTGGAGACCTTTGAGCTAGTTTTCCAAATGATTTCAGAAGTTCTCTCCACATAATGAGTGCAAATACTTCCATCTTAAAGGGAGTTTTTATCAAGAGAGTTTTTAGTGATTCTTTGAGATTTTCACCATAGTCTTTCCTTGCTTTTCTCACACCACACTTGAGCTATCCGTGCTAGATATTCCTATAGGTTGTTGTAGTGAGAGTGCTCTTTAGTGATCAAGTGTTTGATCATCAAAGAGATTTTTCTTTTTCTTTGAGGATACGGGCAAGTGTGCTCGTGGTGGTTGAGTTGGTTGTGAACTCTTTGGTTTGAGGTGCGGCCTCGGCGAGTCGGTGGACTTGCGTGTGTACGGGACTTGGGAGTCCGAGGGCTTGTAGGTGTTGCGGCACCGGGGAGAGATCCGTTGGGATCTTGCATAGTGGAAATCCTTCGTGTGTCGAAGGCGGGGATGTAGAGCAAGTGTGCTCGAACCTCGAAAACATACCCTTGTGTTTGCGATTGCTCACTCTTGCTCTCTTTCTCACTTAGTCTCTTTTATATCTTGCATTACTTACATTGTCTTACTTACATGCTTGATATACCCTGTGCTTATATTGTTATATACTTGCGTGGATTGCTTGTTAACACTAGTATTCAACCAAGAGAGCCAACGCGGCACCTCAACCCATTCAAGGGGAATCTAGAGGAGCTTGTCCAGAGCCTCGCAAGGGGAATTCGGCAACACTCTTGTGTTATACATAAGTGTTAATTAAAAGAAGTTTAATTTGGTCAACTTAGTTTTAATTCCGCATTATTGTTCACAAGTGACCATTAGATTAGCCATCACCTATTCACCCCCCCTCTAGCTGATCTTACAATTGGTATCAGAGCCAAGTGCTCTTGATATTGGGTCTAACAACTAGAGTTAAAGATCCTACTTTTAGGCTAATCACAATATTTTGTACACACACCATGGACTTCATGTCACCACCCACCTGACATCCTTAACATCCAAATTTGGAAGGTTAAGATGTTTTTGTTCCTCAAGGACTTGGCCTTAGTGTTATCTTGCCACAACTAATAAAGAATATTGCTTAAATGGTAAGAACATTGAGGCTAATGCAAAGGCCCTTCATGCTTAGTATTACCTTAAATGATGATTATTTGTCTAGGGTTTACTAATTTTGAATCGGCTTTTGTAGTATGGAACATCATCACCTCCCTGGCGAAAAGGATCTATACTATGCCGGGAGCGATTCGGATGTTGGAAGCGACATCTCCAACAATGCTACATGGTCCAAGGGGATAACCCCCTTGAGGTAACTTCCGAATCCGAGGATGAGGATGTACTATGTCATATGATGAGCTAAATTCATTTTGCCAATTATGCTTGAGAGATATGACATAATTAAAAAGAAAATAAAAATTTGAAAAAGGAACATTGCTTGCATGCATATAGAACAAGATTCATTTAAATCTAACATTGCATGTTTAGAAAAAGATAATAAAATTTGAAAAAGAATTTGATGCCATGCTTAATGATAAAAGATTTAAGAAATAAATGGCATGCTTAGAAAAAGAAATGAAGTTTTGAAAAATGAGAATGTTTCCCTATGTCTAAATTAAAATATTGTAAAGGAAACATTGATTTGAAAAATAAAATTGATTATGGTGGAAAAACAAAAGAAGTTGTTTTTCAAGAAAATAAATCTTTAAAAGAAAAACTATGTGAAAAGAAAAAGATTTTGTTTCTCAAAAGAAAAAGAAAATTGATCATATATCTCATCATGCTTCTCATGCTCACATTGATCAAAATGAGATTAAAAATTTGAAAAATAAAATTGATAATTTGAGCTCTAATTTGAGCTCATGTCATTCAATCATACTAGATGGAATCCTTGTTTCAAAGAAACAAGTCCTCATACTCATGCACATTCACATCATGCACATGCTTATGATGCACATCATGCTCACACTCCCACTCATAAGTATGCTAAGGTGTACAAATGTACACATTGTGGCCGCAAAGGGCCATTTAGAAAAATTTATTTGATAAGAAACCTCATTTATATTTTGCTAAGTATAAAAGATTTTGGGATCCTTACAATAAAGCTAACCCAAAGGACCCAAGAAAGTATGGGTACCAAAACCCCCACCCTTTGATTTTGATGTAGGTGAGGGCTCTCACAAAACGTGAGAGGATTGGTGCCTTGATAGCGGATGCAATGGACATGATGGACAAACTTTTGGATGCATTGCTATCAAGGAGATTTTGGTGGGAAAGACCCCCATGCTTGGAGTTTTGGAGTTGGTAACAATTTCTAAACTCCTATTTTATTTATGTACATGCTTTTATTTTCATAATATCATTCATAGCATGTTCATGTTTTAAGATTTTATGTGCTTCATGTGGCATTTACATGCTTAAATGTAGAATGTGTCAAAACTTGCATATAACATATATGAATAGTGAACTACAATTGACTCATACATATTTGAACTTCATGCTCATTTGTATCCACTATATGCATGTGTATAGGCTAGTTTTGATGATTCGGTCATTTATACTTGTTATGCCTATCTTTGATCTTACTTCATGTATATGTGTGTTTAATTCAAATCTAATAAATATACATGTATACCCTTGAGTCATTTGCCTTCATGCAAATATATTATAGACTCTTTTCATATTTGGGATATGTATGCATATTGTTAGAATTGGATAAATCATACATATACCATGAAGATTAGTATTTTAAAAAATAATAAAAAAATGATTTCATGTTTTTGATTTGTACAACAAAATGTGATTATGACTTTTTGAGCTTGAATGACTATTTTCATAAAAATGCTATTTACATGATCTTTTGAACACTCATCTTTATGATACAAAAATATTTTTGAGCTTTATGGACTATGAGTGCTTGAACTTTTATGTATTTAGTATTATTCATGGAAAACATTTGACTTTGTATTTTTGAAGGATCTTTAACTAGTTTGTCAAAAATCCATTTAAACTAGTTATCTATTCTTCAAATTGATTCACATGATCCTATTTTTAATCATATGGATAAATTCTTTTGTATTTTCAAAATTTATTTGATGCTTCATGATTTGAATATTAGTTTAAATGTTAGCATTTGTCAACACTTAGATTTATACTTGTACACATTATGAATCACAAATAAATCTATATATGATTGGGTTTGAATGCTAATTTGTGCCCATAGGTGTGCTAGTATAGCCTAAGTTTTGATGATTATTACATTTTAAATTTGTATTCCCATTTGGATTTATGCTATGATCATGTGCTTTCATTTCATGTATATGTTTGTCTTGCCAAAACATTAAGATATACATGGATACCTCTTGAGTCATTTGCCTTTCATGCAAATCTATATATGAACTCAATTGTGTTTTAAGGATATGTATGTATACTTAATGTCTTGTCAAAACATACATATATCTTGAAATATAAATTTTAGTTTTTAATAAAAATTTTGTAATTTTTCAATAAAATTTTTGTGATGGATTTCATGATTTCAAAATTTTAAGGAATATTGAGTTTTATTGCTATTTTTCATGATACCATGTTCCACATAACACTATCACACTCACTTCTTTTTGATTTGGACTTTATGGATAGAGTGCTTTTTAGTGCCTTGTGTTTCATTGATATTTCATGAAAAATTTTTGACTTATTCCTTGATTGAAGGATTCCGTACTAGTTGTTAACACCTTCATTTAACTAGTTCGAATTCTTCATGTGGTAGATTTATGATATATACACTTAAGCTTAATTTCAATTGGTATCATTGGATATTTTCAATTGTATCAATATGACCTCTTATTGTGTATACTCATATGTTGTTCTTTCATATATGTATGTATCTACTTAAATTGGTATACTCTTTTCATACATATATATGATTGTTGTGTGCTTGTATTAAATGGATTTATATTTCAAAGCACAATAGTTGTTAATGCTAAGCTTACTTCAAATCTTATTTATTTTAAAGCTTATGCATTGTATTTCAAAATTGGTATCAAAATTCAAAATTTAATTGTTCTACATTTGGTACCTTAAAAGAAAGTTGTGTATTTTAAGATATTTCAAATTTTGTTTCATAAGAAAAGTTCAAAATTTTGTCTTGTCAAAGAAATATTCAAAATTTTTGATTTGTATTTCCTATATGCAAGGAGAGCTTAACATCTCTCTTACATATGGATTCATGTTGAGTATTATAAATTGAGGAGCTTGACAACTCTTCTTTATATGATATACGTGTGTAGGGGGAGCTTCACATCTCCTCTATGCATTACATAATATGTGTTATGTGAGTTAGGGCTTGTCATCCCTTCTTCATGTAATGCATATGTGTAGGGAAGTTAACTTAGCGTCTTCCTCTTCATGAATGTATATCGCATATAAATCTTATTGGTTGATTTGTATACCCCTCCTTATTTCTTTGTTTTTGACAAAAAGGGGAGAAATTTTTTTTTTGATTTGATTTTACTTTGAACCCTTGTTGATGATTGACAAAAAGGGGGAGAAGTATTTGAGTATATATGCATGTTTTATTGCTTAAGATTTGTATTAATGCATAATATTTTAGTTTGCAAATAATAGGAGAAAAAGATTTGTTTTTGAGTTATCTCCATTCATTTGCATACATGTCATGTGCTTCATTGTCATATCTTTATCATTTATTTGATATGCATGAGTTAAGGGGGAGCTTCTTTTAAGCTTTACTTTAATCCATGCATATATAACTTCATGAGTTTTGTCATCATCAAAAGGGGGAGATTGTTGGCCCAAAGGCCTATCACTTAGTTTTGATGATGATCAACTCATGTAGTTATATTGCTAATGATCTTATTTAATTAGTGACAGATTCTTTATCAAGATCTTAGTAGGTGCAAAGCTCAACAAAGGATTAAATGTCAAGATTTGGAGCTAGCACGGGGTGATCCAAGGAGCTTTGGATCAAGCTTGGACCAAGTCAAGAAGATGAGAAGCCTTCAAGTGAAGACTTCAAGAAGATGAAGACTTGTGTCTAGGTATAAGATTTTGTTTTTGTTTTAGAAAAAATGTAAAGGATAGATAGTTGGTGGATTGCTCAAGTCTATATCACACACACACTCTTGATAGAACTCTTGATAGAATTGCTTTCATAAAAGAATTTTATGTTTAGAAAAGAATTTTTTATTAGAAAAAGATTTTTCTTTGTGACAAAATATTTATCTTGGATTTGGTATTTCATAGTTCATATCTTTAAACCAAAATCATGATTAGAGCTTTAATGTCAAAAACATAGATATTTCATCTTGATTGTGTAGTGGATCATATCCATACACACTATGCTTTAAAATGAACTCATATATCTTGTTTTTGTATTTTGTGAAGTTATGGAAAAACAAGTTTTAGAAAAACATATTTTTAGAAAAAACAGTTTTTATTGTGATTAAAACTATTTTAGATTTACTGTGAATTTATGGGATTTTTATTAAGTTAAAAGACCTATTTCCTAATCCCTTAACTGTGCAGACCCAGAACTGGCCTGACAGGCTGGTCCGGTCGACCGAACCGGTCGACCGGACGTGCACAGACGTGCACGCCTGTGTGCACTGGAGAACGGTCGACCGGGACGGTCGACCGCTTCAGAGAGCTTTGCTCTAAGGAAATCTCGGTCGACCGGTCCGGTCGACCGACAGAGAGATTACTCTCTTCTTCAGTGGGTCGGTCGAACGAGAGCCGGTCGACCGGAGGCTCCAACGGTCGGATTCTTGACCGTTGGCGGTCGACCGGGCCGGTCGACCGGTAGCACTGACAGAGCCCCAACGGCTCTATTTCTGACAGCCTATAAAAGGGGGTTTGTCAACTGTTTTTAGGAGAACATTTTGGAGACCTTTGAGCTAGTTTTCCAACTGATTTCAGAAGTTCTCTCCACATAATTGAGTACAAATACTTCCCATCTTAAAGGAAGTTTTTATCAAGAGAGTGTTTTAGTGATTCTTTGAGATTTTCACCATAGTCTTTCCTTGCTTTTCTCACACCACACTTGAGCTATCCATTGCTAGATATTCCTATAGGTGTGTTGTAGTGAGAGTGCTCTTTAGGTGATCAAGTGTTGTATCATCAAAGAGATTTTCTTTGTTCTTTGAGGATACGGGCAAGTGTGCTCGTTGGTGGTTGAGTTCGGTTGTGAACTCTTTGGTTTGAGGTGCGGCCTCGGCGAGTCGTGGACTTGCGTGTGTACGGGACTTGGGAGTCCGAGGGCTTGTAGGTGTTGCGGCACCGGGGAGAGATCGGTGGGATCTTGCATAGTGGAAATCCTTCGTGTGTCGAAGGCGGGGATGTAGAGCAAGTGTGCTCGAACCTCGAAACATACCCTTGTGTTTGCGATTGCTCACTCTTGCTCTCTTTTCACTTAGTCTCTTTTATATCTTGCATTACTTACATTGTCTTTACTTTACATGCTTGATATACCCTTGTGCTTATATTGTTATATACTTGCGTGGGATTGCTTGTTAACACTAGTATTCAACCAAGAGAGCCACGCGGCACCTCAACCCATTCAAGGGAAATCTAGAGGAGCTTGTCCAGAGCCTCGCAAGGGGAATTCGGCAACACTCTTGAGTTATACATAAGTGTTTAATTAAAAGAAGTTTAATTTGGTCAACTTAGTTTTAATTCGCATATTTGTTCACAAGTGACCATTAGATTAGCCATCACCTATTCACCCCCCCTCTAGGTGATCTTATAATTGGTATCAGAGCCAAGTGCTCTTGATATTGGGTCTAACAACCTAGAGTTAAAGATCCTTACTTTAGGCTAATCACAATATTTTGTACACACACCATGGACTTCATGTCACCACCCACCTTTGTCATCCTTAACATCCAAATTTGGAAGGTTAAGATGTCTTTGTTCCTCAAAGGACTTGGCCTTAGTGTATATCTTGCCACAACTAATAAAGAATATTGCTTAAATGGTAAGAACATTGAGGCTAATGCAAAAGCCCTACATGCTTTAGTATCTAGCTTAGATGATGATATTTATCTAAGTTTCTAATCTTGACTCGACTTTTGTAGTATGGAACATCATCACCTCCCTTGGCGAAAAGGATCTATACTATGCGGGAGCGATTCAGGATGTTGGAAGCGACACTCCAACGTATGCTACATGGTCCAAGGGGATAACCCCCTTGAGGTAAACTTCCGAATCCGAGGATGAGGATGCTAATATGTCATATGATGAGCTAAATTCATTTTGCCAATATTGCTTGAGAGATATGACATAATTAAAAAGGAAAATAAAAATTTGAAAAAGGACATTGCTGCATGCATATAGAACAAGATTCATTTAAATCTAACATTGCATGTTTAGAAAAAAATAATAAAATTTTGAAAAAGAATTTTGATGCCATGCTAATGATAAAGATTATTAGAAAATAAAATGGCATGCTTAGAAAAGAAAATGAGTTTGAAAAATGAGAATGTTTCCTTATGTCTAAATTAAATAATTTATGTAAAGGGAAACATTGATTTGAAAAAATAAAATGATTGATTGGGGAAAAATAAAAAGGAAGTTGTTTTTCAAAGAATAAATCTTTAAAAGAAACTATGTGAAAAAAGAAAAAGATTGTTCTCAAAAGAAAAAGAAAATTGATCATATATCTCATCATGCTTCTCATGCTCACATTGATCAAAATGAGATTAAAAATTTGAAAAAAAAATTGTAATAATTTGAGCTCTAATTTGAGCTCATGTGCATTCAATCATACTAGATTGGAATCCTTGTTTCAAAAGAAACAAGTTCCTCATACTCATGCACATCACATCATGCACATGCTTATGATGCACATCATGCTCACACTCCCACTCATAAGTATGCTAAGGTGTACAAATGTACACATTGTGGCCGCAAAGGCCATTTAGAAAAATTTTGTTTTGATAAGAAACCTCATTTATATTTGGCTAAGTATAAAAGATTTTGGGATCCTTGCAATAAAGCTAACCCCAAAGGACCCAAGAAAGTATGGGTACCAAAACCCCCACCCTTTGATTTTGATGTAGGTGAGGGCTCTCACAAAACGTGAGAGGATTGGTGCCTTGATAGCGGATGCAATGGACATGATGGACAAACTTTGGATGCATTGCTATCAAGGAGATTTTGGTGGGAAAGACCACCATGCTTGGAGTTTGGAGTTGGTAACAATTTCTAAACTCCTATTTATTATGTACATGCTTTTATTTTCATAATATCATTCATAGCATGTTCATGTTTTAAGATTTTATGTGCTTCATGTGGCATTTACATGCTTAAATGTAGAATGTGTCAAAACTTGCATTTATACATATATGAATAGTGAACTACAATTGACTCAATATATTGAACTTCATGCTCATTGTATCCACTATATGCATGTGTATAGGCTAGTTTTGATGATTCGGTCATTTATACTTGTTATCCCTATCTTTGATCTTACTTCATGTATATGTGTGTTTAATTCAAATCTAATAAATATACATGTATACCCTTGAGTCATTTGCCTTCATGCAATATATATAGACTCTTTTCATATTTGGGATATGTATGCATATTGTTAGAATTGGATAAATCATACATATACCATGAAGATTAGTTAGTTAAATAAATAATAAAAAAATGATTTTCATGTTTTTGATTTGTACAACAAAATGTGATTTATGATCTTTTTGAGCTTGAATGACTATTTTCATAAAAATGCTATTTACATGATCTTTTGAACACTCATCTTTATGATACAAAATATAATTTTTGAGCTTTATGGACTATGAGTGCTTGAACTTTTATGTATTAGTATTATTCATGGAAAACATTTGACTTTGTATTTTTGAAGGATCTTTAACTAGTTTGTCAAAAATCCATTTAAACTAGTTATCTATTCTTCAAATTGATTCACATGATCCTATTTTAATCATATGGATAAATTCTTTTGTATTTCAAAATTTATTTGATGCTTCATGATTTGAATATTAGTTTAAATGTTAGCATTGTCAACACTTAGATTTATACTTGTACACATTATGATCACAAAAATAAATCTATATATGATTGGGTTTGAATGCTTATTTGTGCCCATTAGGTGTGCTAGTATAGCCTAAGTTTTGATGATTATTACATTTTAAATTTGTATTCCCATTTTGGATTTATGCTATGATCATGTGCTTTCATTTCATGTATATGTTTGTCTTGCCAAAACATTAAGATATACATGGATACCTCTTGAGTCATTTGCCTTTCATGCAAATCTATATATGGACTCAATTGTGTTTTAAGGATATGTATGTATACTTAATGTCTTGTCAAAACATACATATATCTTGAAATATAAATTTTAGTTTTTATAAAAATTTTGTAATTTTTCAATAAAATTTTTGTGATGGATTTCATGATTTCAAAATTTTAAGGAATATTGAGTTTTATTGCTATTTTTCATGATACCATGTTCCACATAACACTATCACACTCACTTCTTTTTTGATTTGGACTTTATGGATAGAGTGCTTTTTAGTGCCTTGTGTGTTCATTGATATTTCATGAAAAATTTTTGCTTATTCCTTGATTGAAGGATTTCGTACTAGTGTTGTTAAACACCTTCATTTAACTAGTTCGAATTCTTCATGTGGTAGATTTAGATGATATATACACTTAAGCTTAATTTTCAATTGGTATCATTGGATATTTTCAATTGGTATCAATATGACCTCTTATTGTGTATACTCATATGTTGTTCTTTCATATATGTATGTATCTACTTAAATTGGTATACTCTTTTCATACATATATATGATTGTTGTGTGCTTGTATTAAAATGGATTTATATTTAAAGCACAATAGTTGTTAATGCTAAGCTTACTTCAAATCTTATTATTTTAAAGCTTATGCATTGTATTTCAAAATTGGTATCAAAATTCAAAATTTAATTGTTCTACATTTGGTACCTTAAAAGAAAGTTGTGTATTTTAAGATATTTCAAAATTTTGTTTTCATAAGAAAAGTTCAAAATTTGTCTTGTTCAAGAAATATTCAAAATTTTTGATTTGTATTTCCTATATGCAAGGAGAGCTTAACATCTCTCTTACATATGGATTCATGTTGAGTATATTATAAATTGAGGAGCTTGACAAATCTTCTTATATGATATACGTGTGTAGGGGGAGCTTCACATCTCCTCTTATGCATTACATAATATGTGTTATGTGAGTAGGGCTTGTCATCTCTTCTTCATGTAATGCATATGTGTAGGGAAGTTAACTTAACGTCTTCCTCTTCATGAATGTATATCGCATATAAATCTTTATTGGTGATTTGTATACCCCTCCTTATTTCTTTTGTATTGACAAAAAGGGGGAGAAATTTTTTTTTTTGATTGATTTTACTTTGAACCCTTTGTTGATGATTGACAAAAAGGGGGAGAAGTATTTGAGTATATATGCATGTTTTCATTGCTTAAGATTTGTATTTTATGCATATTATTTTAGTGTGCAAATAATAGGAGAAAAAAGATTGTTTTGAGTTATCTCCATTCATTTGCATACATGTCATGTGCTTCATTGTATATCTTTATCATTATTGATATGCATGAGTTAAGGGGGAGCTTCTTTTAAGCTTTACTTTAATCCATGCATAATAACTTCATGAGTTTTGTCATCATCAAAAAGGGGGAGATTGTTGGCCCAAAGGCCTATCACTCTAGTTTTGATGATGATCAACTCATGTAGTTATATTTGCTAATGATCTTGTTTAATTAGTGACAGATTCTTTATCAAGATCTTAGTAGGTGCAAAGCTCAACAAAGGATTAAATGTCAAGATTTGGAGCTAGCACGGGGTGATCCAAGGAGCTTTGGATCAAGCTTGGACCAAGTCAAGAAGATGAGAAGCCTTCAAGTGAAGACTTCAAGAAGATGAAGACTTGTGTCTAGGTATAAGATTTTGTTTTGTTTTAGAAAAAAATGTAAAGGATAGATAGTTGGTGGATTGCTCAAGTCTATATCACACACACTCTTGATAGAACTCTTGATAGAATTGCTTTCATAAAAGAATTTTATGTTAGAAAAGAATTTTATTTAGAAAAAGATTTTTCTTTGTGACAAAATATTTATCTTAGATTTTGGTATTTCATAGTTCATATCTTTAAACCAAAATCATGATTAGAGCTTAATGTCAAAAACATAGATATTTCATCTGATTGTGTAGTGGATCATATCCATACACTATGCTTTAAAATGAACTCAAATATCTTGTTTTTGTATTTTGTGAAGTTATGGAAAAACAAGTTTTAGAAAAACATATTTTTAGAAAAACAGTTTTTATTGTGATTAAAACTATTTTTTAGATTTACTGTGAATTTATGGGATTTTTATAAGTTAAAAGACCTATTTCCTAATCCCTTAACTGTGCAGACCCAGAACTGGCCTGACAGGCTGGTCCGGTCGACCGGACCCGGTCGACCGGACGTGCACAGACGTGCACGCCTGTGTGCACTGGAGAAACGGTCGACCGGGACGGTCGACCGCTTCAGAGAGCTTTGCTCTAAGGAAATCTCGGTCGACCGGTGCCGGTCGACCGACAGAGAGATTACTCTCTGCTCAGTGGGTCGGTCGACCGAGCGGTCGACCGGAGGCTCCAACGGTCGGATTCTTGACCGTTGGCGGTCGAGGGGGACCCCGGTCGACCGGTAGCACTGACAGAGCCCAAACGCTTATTTTCTGACAGCCTATAAAGGGGTCTTGTCAACTGTTTTAGGAGAACATTTTGGAGACCTTTGAGCTAGTTTTTCCAACTGATTTCAGAAGTTCTCTCCACATAATTGAGTACAAATACTTCCCATCTTAAAGGGAGTTTTTATCAAGAGAGTGTTTTAGTGATTCTTTGAGATTTTCACCATAGTCTTTCCTGCTTTTCTCACACCACACTTGAGCTATCCATTGCTAGATATTCTATAGGTGTGTTGTAGTGAGAGAGTGCTCTTTAGGTGATCAAGTGTTGTGATCATCAAAGAGATTTTTCTTTGTTCTATGAGGATACGGGCAAGTGTGCTCGTTGGTGGTTGAGTTCGGTTGTGAACTCTTTGGTTTGAGGTGCGGCCTCGGCGAGTCGGTGGAATTACTTGGTGGTACGGGACTTGGGAGTCCGAGGGCTTGTAGTGTGTTGCGGCACCGGGGAGGAGAGATACGTGGGATCTTGCATAGTGAAATCCTTCGTGTGTCGAAGGCGGGGATGTAGAGCAAGTGTGCTCGAACCTCGAACATACCTGTGTTTGCGATTGCTCACTCTTGCTCTCTTTCTCACTTAGTCTCTTATATCTTGCATTACTTACATTGTCTTTACTTTACATGCTTGATATACCCTTGTGCTTATATTGTTATTACTTGCGTGGGATTGCTTGTTAACACTAGTATTCAACCAAGAGAGCCAACGCGGCACCTCAACCCATTCAAGGGAATCTAGAGGAGCTTGTCCAGAAGCCTCGCAAGGGGAATCGGCAACACTCTTGAGTTATACATAAGTGTTTAATTAAAAGAGTTTTAATTTGGTCAACTTAGTTTTAATTCCGCATTATTTGTTCACAAGTGACCATTAGATTAGCCATCACCTATTCACCCCCCCTCTAGGTGATCTATAATTGGGTATCAGAGCCAAGTGCTCTGATATTGGGTCTAACAACCTAGAGTTAAAGATCCTACTTTTAGGCTAATCACATATTTTGTACACACACCATGGACTTCATGTCACCACCCACCTTTGACATCCTTAACATCCAAATTGGAAGGTTAAAGATGTCTTTTGTTCCTCAAAGGACTTGGCCTTAGTGTATATCTTGCCACAAACTAATAAAGAATATTGCTTAAATGGTAAGAACATTGAGGCTAATGCAAAGCCCTACATGCTTTAGTATCTAGCTTAGATGATGATTATTTGTCTAAGTTAACTAATCTTGACTCGACTTTTGTAGTATGGAACATCATCACCTCCCTTGGCGAAAAGGATCTATATTATGCCGGGAGCGATTCGGAGTTGGAAGCGACCCTCCAACAAGTGCTACATGGTCCCAGGGGATAACCCCCTTGAGGTAACTTCCGAATCCGAGGATGAGGATGACTATGTCATATGATGAGCTAAATTCATTTTGCCAATATTGCTTGAGAGATATGACCAATTAAAAGGAAAATAAAAATTTGAAAAAGGACATTGCTTGCATGCATATAGAACAAGATCATTAAATCTAACATTGTATGTTTAGAAAAAGATAATAAAATTTTGAAAAAGAATTTGATGCATGCTTAATGATAAAGATTTATTAGAAAATAAAATGGCATGCTTAGAAAAAGAAAATGATTTTTGAAAAATGAGAATGTTTCCCTTATGTCTAAATTAAATAATTTATGTAAAGGAAACATTGATTTGAAAAATAAAATTGATATGGTGGAAAAATAAAAAGAAGTTGTTTTTCAAGAGAATAAACTTTAAAAAGAAAATATGTGAAAAAGAAAAAGATTTGTTTCTCAAAAGAAAAGAAAATTGATCATATATCTCATCATGCTTCTCATGCTCACATTGATCAAAAATGAGATTAAAATTTGAAAAATAAAATTGATAATTTGAGCTCTATTTGAGCTCATGTGCATTCAATCATACTAGATTGGAATCCTTGTTTCAAAAGAAACAAGTTCCTCATACTCATGCACATTCACATCATGCACATGCTTATGATGCACATCATGCTCACACTCCACTCATAAGTATGCTAAGGTGTACAAATGTACACATTGTGGCCGCAAAGGCCTTTAGAAAAATTTTGTTTTGATAAGAAACCTCATTTATATTTGGCTAAGTATAAAAGATTTTGGGATCCTTACAATAAAGCTAACCCAAAGGACCCAAGAAAGTATGGGTACCAAAACCCCCACCCTTTGATTTTGATGTAGGTGAGGGCTCTCACAAAACGTGAGAGGATTGGTGCCTTGATAGCGGATGCAATGGACATGATGGACAAACTTTTGGATGCATTGCTATCAAGGAGATTTTGGTGGGAAAGACCACCATGCTTGGAGTTTTGGAGTTGGTAACAATTTCTAAACTCCTATTTTTATTTATGTACATGCTTTTATTTTCATAATATCATTCATAGCATGTTCATGTTTTAAGATTTTATGTGCTTCATGTGGCATTTACATGCTTAAATGTAGAATGTGTCAAAAACTTGCATTTATACATATATGAATAGTGAACTACAATGACTCATACATATTTGAACTTCATGCTCATTTGTATCCACTATATGCATGTGTATAGGCTAGTTTTGATGATTCGGTCATTTATACTTGTTATCCCTATCTTTGATCTTACTTCATGTATATGTGTGTTTAATTCAAATCTAATAAATATACATGTATACCCTTGAGTCATTTGCCTTCATGCAATATATTATAGACTCTTTTCTATTTGGGATATGTATGCATATTGTTAGAATTGGATAAATCATACATATACCATGAAGATTAGTAGTTTAAATAAATAAAAAAAAAATGATTTTTCATGTTTTTGATTTGTACAACAAAATGTGATTTATGATCTTTTTGAGCTTGAATGACTATTTTCATAAAAATGCTATTTACATGATCTTTTGAACACTCATCTTAATGAAACAAAATATAATTTTTGAGCTTTATGGACTATGAGTGCTTGAACTTTTATGTATTTAGTATTATTCATGGAAAACATTTGACTTTGTATTTTGAAGGATCTTTAACTAGTTTGTCAAAAATCCATTTAAACTAGTTATCTATCTTCAAATTGATTCACATGATCCTATTTTTAATCATATGGATAAATTCTTTGTATTTTCAAAATTTATTGATGCTTCATGATTTGAATATTAGTTAAATGTTAGCATTTGTCAACACTTAGATTTATACTTGTACACATTATGAATCACAAATAAATCTATATATGATTGGGTTTGAATGCTTATTTGTGCCCATTAGGTGTGCTAGTATAGCCTAAGTTTTGATGATTATTACATTTTAAATTTGTATTCCCATTTTGGATTTATGCTATGATCATGTGCTTTCATTTCATGTATATGTTTGTCTCTGCCAAAACATTAAGATATACATGGATACCTCTTGAGTCATTTGCCTTTCATGCAAATCTATATATGGACTCAATTGTGTTTTAAGGATATGTATGTATACTTAATGTCTTGTCAAAACATACATATATCTTGAAATATAAATTTTAGTTTTTAATAAAAATTTTGTAATTTTCAATAAAATTTTTGTGATGGATTTCATGATTTCAAAAATTTTAAGGAATATTGAGTTTTATTGCTATTTTCATGATACCAGTTCCACATAACACTATCACACTCACTTCTTTTTGATTTGGACTTTATGGATAGAGTGCTTTTAGTGCCTTGTGTTTCATTGATATTTCATGAAAAAAATTTGCTTTATTCCTTGATTGAAGGATTCCGTACTAGTTGTTAAATACCTCATTTAACTAGTTCGAATTCTTCATGTGGTAGATTTTATGATATATACACTTAAGCTTAATTTTCAATGGTATCATTGGATATTTTCAATTGGTATCAATATGACCTCTTATGTGTATACTCATATGTTGTTCTTTCATATATGTATGTATCTACTTAAATTGGTATACTCTTTTCATACATATATATGATTGTTGTGTGCTTGTATTAAAATGGATTTATATTTCAAAGCACAATAGTTGTTAATGCTAAGCTTACTTCAAATCTTATTTATTTAAAGCTTATGCATTGTATTAAAATTGGTATCAAATTCAAAATTTAATTGTTCTACATTGGTACCTTAAAAGAAAAGTGTGCATTTTAAGATTTTCAAAATTTTGTTTTCATAAGAAAAGTTCAAAATTTTGTCTTGTTCAAGAAATATTCAAAATTTTTGATTTGTATTTCCTATATGCAAGGAGAGCTTAACATCTCTCTTACATATGGATTCATGTTGAGTATATTATAAAATTGAGGAGCTTGACAACTCTTCTTTATATGATATACGTGTGTAGGGGGAGCTTCACATTCCTCTTATGCATTACATAATATGTGTTATGTGAGTTAGGGCTTGTCCCTTCTTTATGTAATGCATATGTGTAGGGAAGTTAACTTAACGTCTTCCTCTTCATGAATGTATATCGCATATAAATCTTTATTGGTTGATTTGTATTACCCTCCTTATTTCTTTGTTTTGACAAAAAGGGGGAGAAATTTTTTTTTTATTGATTTTACTTTGAACCTTTGTTGATGATTGACCAAAAGGGGGGAGAAGTATTGAGTATATATGCATGTTTTCATTGCTTAAGATTTGTATTTATGCATATATATTTTAGTTTGCAAATAATAGGAGAAAAAGATTTGTTTTTGAGTATCTCCATTCATTTGCATACATGTCATGTGCTTCATTGTCATATCTTTATCATTTATTTGATATGCATGAGTTAAGGGGGAGCTTCTTTAAGCTTTACTTTAATCCATGCATATAACTTCATGAGTTTTGTCATCATCAAAAAGGGGGAGATTGTTGGCCCAAAGGCCTATCACTCTAGTTTTGATGATGATCAACTCATCATGTTTATATTTGCTAATGATCTTGTTAATTAGTGACAGATTCTTTATCAAGATCTTAGTAGGTGCAAAGCTCAACAAAGGATTAAATGTCAAGATTTGGAGAGCACACGGGGTGATCCAAGGAGCTTGGATCAAGCTTGGACCAAGTCAAGAAGATGAGAAGCCTTTCAGTGAAGACTTCAAGAAGATGAAGACTTGTGTCTAGGTATAAGATTTTGTTTTGTTTTAGAAAAAATGTAAAGATAGATAGTTGGTGGATTGCTCAAGTCTATATCACACACACACTCTTGATAGAACTCTGATAGAATTGCTTTTTAAAAGAATTTTATGTTTAGAAAAGAATTTTTATTTAGAAAAAGATTTTTCTTTGTGACAAAATATTTATCTTGGATTTTGGTATTTCATAGTTCATATCTTTAAACCAAAATCATGATTAGAGCTTTAATGTCAAAAACATAGATATTTCATCTTGATTGTGTAGTGGATCATATCCATACACACTATGCTTTAAAATGAACTCAAATATCTTGATTTTGTATTTTGTGAAGTTATGGAAAAACAAGTTTTAGAAAAACATATTTTAGAAAAAACAGTTTTTATTGTGATTAAAACTATTTTTAGATTTACTGTGAATTTATGGGATTTTTATTAAGTTAAAAGACCTAGCCTAATCCCTTAACTGTGCAGACCCAGAACTGGCCTGACAGGCTGGTCCGGTCGACCGGACGTGCACAGACGTGCACGCCTGTGTGCACTGGAGACGGTCGACCGGGACGGTCGACCGCCTCAGAGAGCTTTGCTCTCAGGAAATCTCGGTCGACCGGTCCGGTCGACCGACAGAGAGATTACTCTCTGCTCCAGTGGGTTCGGTCGACCGAGCCGGTCGACCGGAGGCTCCAACGGTCGGATTCTTGACCGTTGGCGGTCGACCGGGCCGGTCGACCGGTAGCACTGACAGAGCCCCAACGGCTCTATTTTCTGACAGCCTATAAAAGGGGGTCTTGTCAACTGTTTTTAGGAGAACATTTTGGAGACCTTTGAGCTAGTTTTTCCAACTGATTTCAGAAGTTCTCTCCACATAATTGAGTACAAATACTTCCCATCTTAAAGGGAGTTTTTATCAAGAGAGTGTTTTAGTGATTCTTTGAGATTTTCACCATAGTCTTTCCTTGCTTTTCTCACACCACACTTGAGCTATCCATTGCTAGATATTCCTATAGGTGTGTTGTAGTGAGAGTGCTCTTTAGGTGATCAAGTGTTGTGATCATCAAAGAGATTTTTCTTTGTTCTATGAGGATACGGCAAGTGTGCTCAGTTGGTGGTTGAGTTCGGTTGTGAACTCTTTGGTTTGAGGTGCGGCCTCGGCGAGTCGGTGGACTTGCGTGTGTACGGGACTTGGGAGTCGAGGGCTTGTAGGTGTTGCGGCACCGGGGAGAGATCCGTTGGGATCTTGCATAGTGGAAATCCTTCGTGTGTCGAAGGCGGGATGTAGAGCAAGTGTGCTCGAACTCGAAACATACCCTTGTGTTTGCGATTGGCTCACTCTTGCTCTCTTTCTCACTTAGTCTCTTTTATCTTGCATTACTTACATTGTCTTTACTTTACATGCTTGATATACCCTTGTGCTTATATTGTTATATACTTGCGTGGGATTGCTTGTTAACACTAGTTATTCAAACAAGATAGCCAACGCGGCACCTCAAACCATTCAAGGGGAATCTAGAGGAGCTTGTCCAGAGCCTCGCAAGGGGAATTCGGCAACACTCTTGAGTTATACATAAGTGTTTAATTAAAAGAAGTTTAATTTGGTCAACTTAGTTTTTAATTCCGCATTATTTGTTCACAAGTGACCATTAGATTAGCCATCACCTATTCACCCCCCCTCTAGGTGATCTTATAAACGCACGGTGCGTTATGAAGAAGTCCGATTCTCCTGATCAGCAGAGGATTGATTTGGGAGCAGAAGCCCACTTTGATTGATCGCCGATCTCTGGAAGCCTCCCCCCTTGTGCCCCTGCGCGGCTATTTATAGGGAGAGCAAGGGTATAATCGTCCCCTTGAAGATATGGAAACAGATTGAACCGAATCTGTTTAAATCTGGAAAGTAGCCTTGCTGCGAGGCTAGGATAGCTTCTGCGGAGCTAGAAAATGGGCAAGTCGGTTGATCTTTCCGATTTGTTTTGATCCTTTCCATATCGTTGGAGGATTTTCTCTGATCCTCTTACTCGTTTCAAGGAGTCAAGAGATTGCGGCAATCACCTGCCATATTTGAATCCTAATTGGATTTGATCAGATTGGATCCAATCTCATCAGGAGATTTGATTGGTCAAAGGTTGACCATAGCAGACCAATAGCGGAGCTGCCCGCTTTGAAGCTCATAGCGGAGCTAGAGGCAATCCTTGGCGAAATCCAAAAAGAGGCTTTTCGGCGAAGCTATCAGTTAGCTTCCTGGTGATGCTCTGGATGATGCTAGCCTCTCAAACGAGGCTATCTCCTGGGCTAATGTAATGCTAAATGCTAGCATTTTAGACTGCTGAGGTCTGTTTAGAAACGTCCCGGGCTCACTGTTCTGCTTGCTGGATCAGTGGAGTCCAAGCTGCTTCCTTGTCCCTTGAAGTGGATGAAACTGGTCTTCAGCTCGTCTGCCACTTGTCTTTTGTAAATGTCAACAAGTTTAGACATCGTTCGGACCAATGAGAATCTTATCTTTTTAAAGTGTCAATAAGACCCCCTTCAAAGTTTTCGAGAGTCTGCAATAGCTCAGACTCCGAAACACTTTGAACTGCTGTGATGGTATGTGGAGTATGAACGTCGCCATGATGGTTGAGTTCAGCTTCGCCTTCAATCCTGCTTTGGGATGAATTCGCCGAAGAATTGCACTGGTCCGCGAGTAGCTTCGCGTCGGGGGTCGGGTAGCTCCGCATCTGGGCTTCCAAGAAATAAGTTCGCTTTGGAACTCCTGTTGCCTTTTCAAAGCCAACTGTCGTGGGGCGGGTTACGAGGAGGATCATCCCTTCTTTCGCGCTGATCGAGGGAGATATTCTCCGGTCGCACCTTACCGAAAGAGGATATTCCCTTTATTCAAGGCGCCATAAATGCCTTTTATGAGGGAGACGTTTTCTCCCTTTGCACGGTTCCAAGGGAAAACCGTCCCTTCCATCAAGGCGCAATAAATGCCTTGAATGCGCTCGTGCTTCCACGCTTGGGTGGTCGCACTCAGGCCATGGGGCCTATAAATAGGACACTTGAGGTCCTCTGAAGAGAAATGTTTTGCCTTCTTCCTTCTCTTGGTTGTGAGAGATACTCAGATCTCTGAATTAGTGGGAAAGCCCACTCTGGTTGTCTAACCGGCCAAGGACCAGTAAGTCTTAATCGTTCAACGACTTCACCGATTCTAGGGGATTCATCTCCTTTGACAGCTGCTTCAGGGATTAGCTTCCCTTGATCTTCATCTTGCAATTGGCTGCTGCAGAGAAGAATCTCATCATAGCTTTCTGTGAAGCTATCATCTTGATTTGTTCACTACATATTAAGTCCGCTGCGCAGGCAGCAGGACTTGGGACTTGGTCTCTCCAAGAGTTGAGCCGGTCTTGCCATATGGTGAATGTTGAGACTGTATCTCACAAGATCAGTCTGACTTTGCCATATAGGTGAGGCTAGGACTTGGCGTTTGCTGAGCTAGTCCATTAGTTGCTGTGCAGGCGGAGCTTGTCCTCTGCTGAAGTCGGATTGCTTTGCCGCCCAAGAATCTGACTTAATATCTTTGCGGTTTTTTCTGTGCTTGACTGTTAACTTGCTCCAATTTGCCTTGCAGTGAGCTATGTTTGCCAGTCTGGTAACTGATGGAAGAAACCATGAAATTGCCTTATGCTTCCCCGGTTGAAGCTTTACTTTTAAGCAGGAGGAACAATTCGGGGCAGCGGTATGCGCGTCCCAGGGGCTGTTGGCAGCCTCTTATCCGAGATGATTCGTTCTCTGAGGTGAGGCTGGCCGTCGCCTTTATCGGAGAGGATCCGCTTCAAGATAATGGGCGTCGCCTGTGGGATCGCCAGCATCATTGCCGACTTTCAACTTTGGTGGCCTTTGGGGGCGGTCCACTTCAGGAAAGCGGATATATCGCCTGTTAGATTACTGGTACCACTGCCAATTCCCATATACGTGATCTATCGTGTTGGCGGCGATAGGTTTTTATTGCCAGGCTTCAACAAAAATGGCCTAGCAAGATCTGCCATTTTTGTGGAGAAAAATGACCGTGTCCATGCGGCACCACTGATTATGGTCTTATGCAGGAGGAAGGCCCTTCCTGTCCCGTTGGTCTGGCCTGGGAGCAGATAAAACGCTTGTATGCCTTTTATGCAAATGACCTTGTTAGGCAACTTGGTGTGTTATATAAAACACAACTTTGATGTAATATCAAATGTACCCTTTCTATCAATGAAAGTTCATCTCTTGTTCATTTGATTTTGCTTGCTTTCATTGGGAGTTCGGCCATTGCTGGGCTGGACTGTGTGCGGAGCTAAGGACATAGTCCTTCCTTCGAATGATCTTCGCGAGACTGGTGTGTACCGCGAGCAGCACGCTTTTTAGAGGGCTAAGGTAGGCCTCTCGGCGAAGCCCTTGAAGGACTGTGCGAAGTCCACACTTTTACACTAGTACGAAGTTTAACTCTTAGTAGAGTTGAACCGGCGCTTCTCGAGAAGGCGCTTCGGGCGCTGTTTCGAATTAATTCGAAACAGCGGCATGGGCCCTTTTTCGAGGCCTCATTTCAGGCGCTGATTGGCCTATAAAAGCCCGATCGGGCTGAACATG
Organism: Agave tequilana; assembly: GCA_038442645.1. Taxonomy (NCBI): domain Eukaryota; kingdom Viridiplantae; phylum Streptophyta; class Magnoliopsida; order Asparagales; family Asparagaceae; genus Agave; species Agave tequilana. The sequence goes on from JAVJIF010034450.1 coordinate 22,263, forward strand.
GAAAAGATCTCCTTTTTTCAGAGAAATTTCTGTCTTTTCCTCTCCTTCTTCCTCCTTTACTTCAGAGTACTTCGAGAACTTTTACAGTTCTTAATGGCGCCCAAAGAAGACGAGCGGTAAGGAAGCAGCGACTTCTGCGGCGGAGGGCCTTCCTCCTCCGGTCATCGAGCGACCAGTCACCGGTAAGGAATTTTCCTGTCTGATGGGGAGACCGAGGTCTCTTTTCCTTTGGAGCCAGTCATTTGGCTATTTAGGACGATCAAATGGGATCTATCCTCATTAGGGAACTCGTTTCCCTGAACTTCCCTATTTTCCTTGCACCAGGGAAATAAGAACTGAACAGTTCTTCTTTTAGGCTTCCGTAGGAAGCCATTGCTTGGGCAGTCTCCATCCTGTTGAGGAACAGGATATGGGTCTGTTCCTTCAGTCGTGGCCACGAAGGACGACTGTCGACCATGATGTCCTTTTGATGACGTCAGCCCTTAGGGCTATGCCACTTCCTGCTTTAAGCGAAGTTGGCGCTTTGGATATTTTCTGCAAAGATGCAGTCTTATCCATGAAGTGAAGCTTTTTCAAAGCTATCGCCTTGCAGGCCCTGCTTGCTGGGCGAGGCTATGCCTTAGTGAATTTTTATGCTTTCGCATCCACTTGATTGGTGAACTAATCATAGCTCATTTCTGTTTTTGCAGTACATTACGCCTCCGGCCTCCAGAACAGTCTGTTCGGTCTAGCAGTCGAGCAGGCGGAAACATCAGCCTGCAGTTCTATGGGCAGGCTTCATTGTTCAGCGAGCCGAGCTCCCTTGTACGGGATATGCTCATCCAGGACGGTCGTCCGCAGGCCATGCGGAGCATCTTGACTACGGCTCCGCTTGAAGATATTGACCGTCAGGCTTACAGAAAGCCTGACTTCATGTTCGGGGATGCTGCACCTGATCCCGATCGCCAGCTGCAGGCCGGTGAGGGCCAGTGGATCTTCCAGTTGGACGGCGAGAGATTCTATCTCCCGTCCACTAAGCGGCATTTTGCTTTGTCTTCTTTCGCGAGCGTGACTCAGGCTCGGAAGATGGCGTGGGGCGTGAGCCTAAATGCCGAGTCTGTAAGTGTCGGGAGGTTGACATTCCAGTCCGGCTATTCGAGGGCGGGCCATCCTCGTAGCATAATGGGGCTATACCCTGGGAAGGTATCGCGGGACCTTCCAGTAGGAGAGAACCCAGCTGCGGCGCCGACCTTTGGCGCTCAGTTCTGCGAAGTTGACGGGAACTACCCTGCCACCGATTTCAGGACTCCCGGTTGGGTCCACCCTCCTAGGTCGTGGTGGGCGGAGTTGACCAACTATATCCTCACTCATTTTGAGGGAGACTTAGAGAGGTTAAACCTCCATGAGGCCGTCAGGGCGACCTGCTACGGCATTGAGATGAAGGTGGCATGCTTCTACGCCATCCTTGAGTTGTACTGCCCGGCCTCGGGGACTTTCTTCACCCCGGTTGGTGAGTTGGCATGGCCCTGCACGAGATGCGGGAGATCTCTGCTTTGCCCTTCGGGTCTCTTCCGTACGAAGAGTACTTTCCCTGTGAGGCGGAGTTGGCTCTCCTGGAGAAGCAAGAGCCTGCTTTGCTTGAGACATATCGGGAATTGATGTGCCACTTGCACATTTGTTCCAGCATCCACACTGGTGGCAAGGGTAGCTCGAAGAGCTTGAAGAGCTAGGGGAACTACTTGTTCCCGGATATGACTAGTGCGCCTGAGGCAGCTCATTACGGAGTTGCTGAAGAAGACATCTTGGCAAGGATGGAGGTGCATGCTGAAAAGGACATCGTCGTGGCAGAAGATGATGGTTCTTTCGGGAAGGGGATGTTCTTCGGAGCTTTCACCATCAGGCCCGTCGGCCTATGTCTCGCAAGGCATTGCTGGCCGGCTTCTTAACCATCTGGTTAAAGAAGTGTGTCGTGCCTTCTTCTGCGGCGGTGTCGACTAGGATGGTAGATTGCTCCGAGGTTGTCTCAAGGGTTGATGAAGCTGAGAATGACTTCATCGGTAATCTGGTCGACAGCTTCTATAACAGTTTGGAGCAGACTATCAGTCTAGTCTTGAAGAGCTCGCCTGTGCCATTCTCGAAGCTGAAGATGGTCCTCTCCCATGGCATTGAGTGTATCCGGGACTTTGAGGGGTATCACCAGGCTTCTGCTCTGGAACTCCTGGTGGATAACCTTGAGAAGGACGTAGAGGAGTGGCGCCATCTCCATCGTTCCGACCCGGCGTCTTTAGCTGATGAGCGGCTCACACATCTTGTCGCGCAAAGGCGCGAAGCTCGGCTTGCTGCTCAAGAGGCCGCTGAGGCTATCTCCTCTGACTTGAAGTCCTTGGAGACAGAGCAAGTAGAGGTTGGGAGTGCAATTGACTCTTCCACCAGTGCTCTTCTTGATGCCGAAGATAAGATTAGGATGGCCGAGGAGATGATCAGGAAAGCAAATCTCCTCTTATCCAAGGCTACACCGGTGCGTCTTGAAGAGACTGCGCGGCTTGAGCAGCTTAGGGCTCAAAGCGAGGAATTAGCACGGCGGGAGTCGTCACAGAGGGCGACTTTGGCGGAGGTTGAAGCTCGTCTGGCTCAAGCGGTGGATTTCAATGAGGCTGAGCTGAGATCACAGGCGCTGGCCCAGGCTGCTGATGACAGGAGGACGAGGCTAGCTTCGCTCGGAGATCGGATCCGATCTATCATGTATGCCTATAGGCTCCTCCATGTATCCATCCTTTTGGAATTTAATAAAATTCTTTCTTTTGTCGTCTTTGTTTGTTTGGATAATGAGGTATGGCTGTCTGTTGGTTCAGAGGTCGCAATGACATAACCGAATGGGACGTCGCCAGTCTCGAGGTCAGCCCTTTGCGGGGTTAGAGTGAAGATACTTGCCTTTTGTAAATGTCAGCAAGTATGAGGCCTGTCTTTTGTAAATGTCAACAGGGCTCGAGATTGAGACTTAGCTGTCTGTTAGTTCAGAGGTCGCAATGACATAACCAATTGAGACGCCACTAAGCTCAATGGTAGATGAAACTTGGCTATCTGCCAGTTCAGAGGTCGCAATGACATAACTGGTTGAGAAGCCACCAAGCTCAAAATAGGTGATACTGTCTTTTGTAAATGTCAACAAGTATCGAGACCTGTCTTTTGTAAATGTCAACAGGACTCAAGATTGAGACTTAGCTGTCTGCTGGTTCAGAGGTCGCAATGACGTAACCAATTGAGACGCCGCTAAGCTCAATGTAGATGAGGCTTGGTTATCTGCCAGTTCAGAGGTGGCAATGACATAACTGGTTGAGAAGCCACCAAGCTTCAAAATGGGTGATACTTGTCTTTTGTAAATGTCAACAAGTATCGAGACCTGTCTTTTGTAAACGTCAACAGGACTCAAGATTGAGACTTAGCTGTCTGCTGGTTCAGAGGTCGCAATGACATAACCAATGAGACGCCGCTAAGCTCAATGGTAGATGAAACTTGGCTATCTGCCAGTTCAGAGGTCGCAATGACATAACTGATTGAGAAGCCACCAAGTTCAAAAGTCGGGTTGGATTTGGAAAGGTCTCGTCTTCTCGGGGAGAAACGAGGAAATCACTGTCATAGGTTTAATGTTAACGTAACAGCGGAATATGGTGGTCCTACCATTCTATGGATGAGAATTGGTAGGTGATTTTGGAGGTCTCGTTCTCACGAGGAGCAATGAGGGGACTGCTGTCATAGGTTTAATGTTAACGTAACAGCGGAATATGTGGTCTTACCATTCTATGGATGAGAATTGGTAAGTGATTCTGGAGAGGGAATCAAGTGGGAACAGGCCCCTTAGGATTTTTAGCAAACCTCAGCTGTCAACGGGTTCGATATGCCTTTACCAACTACCGTTTGAGTTGGGCTAGCCATGCTATTCCCCTCAGCATGATGAGTTGTCGAGGACTCATGTTGGGCTTAAAGGCCAACATTTTCCTCTATCCTTAGTCGTTAAGGATGTCGGATTATCAGGTTGATGTTTGCACAACCTCGATTGTCTTTTAGGATAACTGGTGCACGGCCAGGTCCCAGTTGGTTTTCGGCTGTATGACCTCACTTGGAGAAGAGAAAGGCTCTCTTTGTGCGTGCTTCGGACACGGAGATCTCGATCAGAGGTGTAATGTTAACTTGATCGAGAGAAGGATCCTCGATTAAGGATAATACTTCTTTAAGAATTTGCCATTGATCGGCATCATGAGTAGGTCGCCCTCTGCAGTCATAAGGCGGTATGCCCCATTTGAATAGACTGTTTCTATCACAAACGGTCCTTCCCATTTAGGCTGAAATTTGCCTTTGGTCTTGTGCGTCATAATCATCGGTCGTCTGACGGCTAAGACCAGGTCTCCTTTCTGGAAGACTCTCTGCTTGACCTTCTTATTGAAGGCTTTTGACATCCAAGCCTGATATAGCTCGATGTGTTGCTGAGCTTGGAGCCGCTTCTCGTCTAGGGCTTCGAGCTCTTGAAGACGCAGGCGATCATTGTCTTCTGATGTCATCTTAGTAGTCAAGGCTACCCGCAATGATGGCACCTGGATTTCCAATGGGATGACCGCTTCGCACCCATATATCAGGGAGAAAGGCGTATTGCCTGTCGGTGTCCGAACCGTAGTCCGGTAGGCCCAGAGACATTCACCCAGCTTTTCGTCCCAATCTCGCTTATTCGAGGAGACGAACTTCTTGAGCAGCTTGATGATCGTCTTGTTAAATACCTCTGCCAAGCCATTGGCGGCAGGATTGTAGGCGGTTGAAGCCACATTCTGAATTCGGTATTTATTGCAGAACCGATAGAATCCTTGGCTTATGAATTGAGGACCATTGTCGTGGATGATTCGCTTGGGGACACCAAATCGATGGATGACATGGTGTTTGATGAAGCTAACCAGATTGGAGGTTTTGACTTCGGCCAACGGTATGGCCTCTGCCCATTTTGAGAAGTAATCGGTTATTGCCAGGATAAACCGGTGACCTCTTGCCGAAGAGGGACTGATTGGCCCTACGACATCGATTCCCATGCTTCAAATGGCCATGAAGCAACAGTAAGGTGGAGCAACTTCGAAGGTTGGTGTATGAAGTCTGCATGGACCTGGCACGCCTTACACCTTCGTGCATATTGGGTGGCATCGGCCATCATGGTCGGCCAGTAGTACCCAAGTCTGTGCAGCCTGTCTTTAAGCTTTGGACCCGGCTGGTGAGCTCCGCAAATGCCATCATGTGCTTCTTTAAGCACTTCCTGTGCCTCTGAATGGGAAAGGCAACGGAGGAGGACACCATCATATGAGCGACGGTAGAGTGTCTTCAAAGTGGGATCGTAATAGAAACGGGGGGACCTTCGTCTGATGGATGCCGCTTCTTTAGGATCGTCAGGGAGCAATCCGTGCAGAGCGTAGTCAATGAGAGGGAAGCGCCAATCCCTCGGCTCGAGGTCTGCAGAGACATTATGGACCTCTTGGATTTTCAGCATATGCTTAGAGCATACGAGGTGTCGGGTCGCGACTGTGAGGTGATACTCGGTGTCGGCCGGTAAGGCTAGCGTCGTCGCTAATGCAGCGAGGGCATTCGCCTTGGTATTTTGAGATCGGGACACATGCCCGATGTAGAAGCCTTTAAATAGGTTAGCCAACTCAATGGCCGTATGGTAATAAGGCACCAAGTCCTCATGGCGGACTTCATATTCGCCTTTAACCTGATTGATGATCAGTTTTGAATCGCCATAAGCTTCAAGGTAGCGTACCCCCATTCCATGGGCGAGCTGGAGACCAATGAGCAGAGCATTATATTCTGCTACATTGTTGGAGCATGATTCTGTCAAAGAAAATGCTCTGGGAAGGATATGAACACAACCCCCACTCCGGCAATAATCTTTCCTTTGGGGCCCATCCGCGATGCTCCGTCGAAGAACATCTGCCACACTTCCTCTGCTGAGGTTGCATTAGACTCGAAGACTTCATCAGGGATGTCTTCGTGAAGTTTTGAATGCTCCGGAACTGGATGAGCAGCCAAGAATTCCGCAAGGGCTTGGCCTTTGACCACCTTCTGAGGAATAAAGGTCATGTCGTATTGAGACAGCAGAAGTGCCCATTTAGCCAATCTTGAATTTAGTGACCCTGGCTTCGTCATAAGAAGACGTAAGGATTCACCCTGGAGATGACATGTATGGTTTGGCCAACCAAATAATGCCGTGTCTTCTGAACGGCAAAGACGAGAGCTAAACACTCTTTCTCAACAGGATTGTAGCGAGATTCCGCTCCTATGAGAGTCCTACTCAGATAATAAATGGCCTGCTCGCGGCCATTGTCGTCCTTCTGAGCGAGGAGGGCGCCGAGGGAATAGTCCAGAGCTTTTACATAAAGCAAGAATGGTTTCCCTAATGTAGGGGCCACTAAGACCGGAGGGTTTGTGAGATACCTCTTGATGTCTTCATAAGCTTCTTGACAAGCTTGGTCCCATATGAAGGCAGTACCCTTTTTCATGAGCCGGGTGAACGGCTGACAGCGGCCTGAGAGATTTGCAATGAATCTTCTGATGTAGGCCAACCTGCCTTGCAAGCCTCTGAGCTCTTTGAGGTTCCTCGGTGGATGCATGTTCTGGATGGCTTTGACTTTGTCTGGGTCCAGATGGATCCCTTTTGATGTGACAATGAACCCAAGGAATTTGCCGCTGGATACTCCTAAGAAGGATTTTGTCGGGTTGATGAGCCCGCATTATGTTGAACATCGTTCTTAGGTCGCGAAGATGTTCGTCTTTGTTGCGACTTTTGACAGCAATGTCGTCAACATAGCACTCTACTGTCTTCCGGAGGTGATCGCGGAAGATCGTGCTCATTGCGCGCTGGTAGGTTGCTCCGGCGTTCTTCAGTCCGAAGGGCATCACAGTGTAGCAGTATACCCCCAATGGCGTTCGAAAAGAAGTATGCTTCTCGTCATCAGGATACATCTTGATCTGGTTGTACCCTGAGAAGCCGTCCATGAAAGACATCCTCTCGAACCCGCATGTGTTGTCAATCATGACATCAGTGATGGGCAGCGGAAATTCATCCTTGGGACAGGCCGTATTGAGATCACGGTAGTCGATGCAGATCCGTATTTTGCCATTCTTCTTGAGGACGGGGACTATATTAGCCACCCAATCTGGATGTTGCTCCTCCCGAATGAAGCCACATGCAATGAGCTTGTGAACTTCGGCCTCAATAGCTTCCATAATGTTCGGGCGAAACCGACGCTGTTGCTGCTTGACTGGCTTGACGTCAGGCTTGATGTTTAGACGGTGCATAGCGACCTGTGGATCGAGTCCGGGCATGTCTTCATAGCTCCACGCGAAGACGTCTATATACTCTTTTACGAGCATTATCAATTCCTCCTTTTCTATAAGTGATAGGCTTTCACTTATAAAGATGGGTTTGGGATGATCTTGACTTCCCAGATTGACCTGCGTCACCTTGTCTTCAGTAGGCGGCTCACGCAGTTCGAACCGTTTTTCCCATTGGAGACTTAATTGCTGGGCCCAAGGTTCCTCATCAGCAACCTCTGCAGGTTCCAACTGACTGCTTGAAGTCATGAGGCTTTCGAATATCCCTCCTATGCTGATATCAGAGTCCCATTCGGAGGATGAGGCCGACTGTGATGGGATCGATCCATTGCCTTTGACCTGAACTGTTGTTGATGATGTGGGTGTGACATACCCTAACCCCCTGCGTGTACTATCATAGTAATTTGCAGGCTTCCCTTTCGGGACAAAATTACGCATTAGACTGCGCCTCCCTTTTCCAAAGTTTAGGCCGCCTCCCTGCTTCAGGTTGTAACCCATCTTCTTCATAATATGGCGCGATGATGGCGCGTAATGAAAGAACTGTGGAGCATCCGACTCTGAGCTTGAGTCTGTAGTTGAGAATCTCCCTGGCCGGGCTCTGCCGAAGATTATCGGCGACTGACCTTGTTTGGAAGGAGGGACCACCAGCGTAGCCCCTTCTATGACCTCCATAGATGTACTGGCCGCATTTGGCTTATGTACGGGCATGTGCAGAGAGCCATCCATAATGGATTTGATCGACCGCATACTCACAGGATAATCAAAAGAAATATTGTCATTAATTACCCATTCACCTTCTTCCTCAGAAGGAGTATTACATTTGGGGTCAATGAGACATGCTGTAATTGGTTCGCCAGTCAGAATGGCCGGCATGCCCGCCTCGGACTCTGAATCCGCTTCATTGCCACTTTCACTGTCATCTGGCAATGGCTCCTCATGCGTTCCACCGACCTCTTGATACAGGAGAGCGTCGGTGAAGTAATTTTCCACGCCTTTAAAGGGTTGCCTTTCGGCAAAGACAGTTCGTACTGTCGTATCATCCTCCACATATTTGAAGCACTGGTGGAGGGTAGAAGGGACGATCCAGTTGGCATAGATCCATGGCCGTCCTAGCAGCAGGTTATATGACGTGTCAGCGTCAATGACATAACACGTCACCTCTGACTTGAGGCTTCCGATTCTGCAACGGAGCCGAATCTTCCCAAGTGGATGGCTGCTCCCGGCGTTAAAACCATATATTGTAGTAGTGGTTGCGGACAACCTGTACAGTGGTATGCCGAGGAAATAGAGAAGCCGTTTGGGGATGATGCTGAGTGCCGACCCCGGATCGACTTGTACTCTTTCAATGCATGTTGAACCGATATATCCGGTGTAGTACAGAGGTCGATCATGCTTGTTATCTTTGAGAAGCATATCTTCCGCCGTGAAGGTAATAGCAGGCACCTTCGATTGTATATGATGGCATTCTGGGCAAGAAGACTGGGCGTCATGATTAGAGACCTCTGGTATGCATGTCAGAAGAGTCTCTGAGTTGGCCAAAGCATCTCTGAGCGCTTCTCGTGTCTCTTTGGAGAGACGCAGGAGCTCGTGTATTGTGATACGAGCTGGGATATTGGCCAAGTGGGCCAGTATATCGAAGCGAAAGGGCATATCAAGCCCTTGGCCTGACGGTTTCTTCAACACATGGTCGAACCGTGCCTCTTTAGGCTTTTCTCTCCCTTTGGTCGGGACTGGAGTGGATGCAGGCGTTGGTGCTGACGTCGTTTGCTGTTGTGTCTCGTCAGCAAGCTTCTCATACTGTCTCAGGTACGACTTCCCAGACCGGGTGCCCGTCTGTTGAGGTGCGTCTGCTTGCGCTGTGCAAGCATGCTTTTCTCCTTCTGAATCACTGAGGGAAGCCGAAGTAAGGTTGTCATCATCTGGCAGGACAGAGATGACATTGCAGGACTTGCCCTTTTTGCCGGAGTCCTTCGACGTCCGCTGTACGTCTTGGACGAGGTCAGGGTGTATCCACATAACTTCCCCTGTCTCCAATGTCAAGGGAACGAGACCCTTGTCATTTTTAGCTATGGCTGAAGAATGCTTGACTTCCAACCGCGGTGTGGGGGCTGGATAGGTCCCGTCAGGAACCATGACCTTTTGGGCTGTGCCGAACTCAAGAGTCACCATATTGGCAGTGACTTTCTTCTGCTCCGTCTCAGTGTGAGGACGCCGGCGTCAATCAGGGCTTGTATCCTGTCCTTGAGGACATAACACTTGTCAGTAGAATGGTGAATCATCCTATGATAGAGGCAGTATTTGGGGTCGTTTGTGCGCCCTATCTCATCAGGACGTCGAGCATCCGGCAGCTTCAGCTTATTCCCTTTGTGGAGCAGATGGAATATCGTGACCACCTGATCATCTCTGAAGGAGTACTATTTTGGAGGAAACTTGGGCTCCTGATTGTTGAAGCCGCTCTTCTTGGCCTTCGACTGCACGTCTCCGGATAACTCTACGGACATAATCTCTTTCCCCTTAGCTTGGGAAGACTGAGGCGGGTCGCCGCGTCCTTTGTTGTTCGTACCCCATTTGCCTCTGGGGGCGGATGGCTCGAACTTTTTAGCCGACTTCTCAGCTATCTCAGCTTGTTCGACCAATTCCTTCCAAGTGTGGGCTTTGATAGCCCCCATGCGAACTTCTACTTGATCCAAGAAGTTGTGCCTGCATGTTTGTAAGAGCATGGGTAACGGCATCCCTGCTGGACACATCAAGGATAAGTTTCTGAACCGCTCAATGTAGTCACGGACAGATTCGCCCTTCTTCTGCACGGTGGAGAGGAGCTTGTCCATGGTCACTTCAGTGTCGTCCTCATAGAAGCGAGAGAGGAACCGAGTTTCTAGGTCAATCCAGGAATTGATAGAACCTGGAGGGAGGCTTCGGAACCAGTCGAATGCCACGCCCTTTAGAGTGCCAATAAACAGCCTAGCCATGATGGCGTCGTTGCTTATGACATTACCAGTCTGAGACCGGAAATAGTAGATGTGCTGATTGGGCGAGCTCTTACCATCATACGTATGCAACGTTGGTGGTTTGAACTTTGGCGGATATGGCACCGAATCCCACTCCAGTGGGTAAGGACGGACTACCCCCACTTTCTTCAATTCATCCTTCTGAGCCAGGGATGAAATTTGAGCTTGAAGGCCTTTAAGGACTTCGGCATCCAGGGAAGAGCCTCCCTTAGATCTCTCCGTCTTGGGCGGATCATTGCTGAGATGTCCCTCCTCGTCATGATTACTCCCGGTATCATCATTCCGGTTGCTGAGGAGCTGAGCGAGCATCTGTTGAATATTGTCCAGGGTCTCTTGCTGAGTTCTAGAGGTCTGCTCCTGAGCTTCCAAACGCCGACGAAGGTCGTCATTGGCGTTATCGGTCATATTGACCGATGCTTTGTCCGTCTGTATAGAACTGACTGTTGCTGAAGAGGCATACCCGCTGTCTTCATCTTCTCCATCAGATGATTGGGGTGATCGCCTGGGTGATGGCGGGATCAGGGCCGTCGAGAAAGAAGGTTGCTCGTAATTGTAGAGTATTGCCACCGTGGATCTGGTGTTTCGGAAAACACCTTCTTCTTGTACCGAGACCTCGCCTAGGCCTGGATTATAATCTGGATCTGGAGAATTGTAAGGGGGACCATCAGATGTCTGACTCCCCTTGCGTCGCTCTCGGCCTCTTCCGGTCATATTGACGGAGGCGGAGATTGGATCTGGTGGGGCGCCCCTTCCGCGATGCCTCGTAGGAGCATGTGCGGACAACCGATCAAACACCGATTGCCGGTGCGGAGATACAGCCATGGTTGGATGTAGCCGGCAGCGGGTTGAATGGATTGTCACAAGTCGGCATCCTCTTTGACAATAGGGGAAAGTAATTCGGAGGGGCTCCGGCTTCTGCTTGCTTACCAGGAATTCTCGTAGGTCAGGCCCAACAGAGCCTGGATAACTTCGCAGAGAAGCTTTTTCGAAGTGTACATGGGACGATACTCCGTTCTTCTTATCCCTGCAAAAGGGATTAGCACTGAATAGTGCTTCAGATCTAGATTCGCCAGCAGGTGCGAACTTAGTGCTTGATGAACTAGAGAGCGGAGCACGCCGAGGTGCTTTATCCGCTATTCCGCCGCGAAGGGGATTAGCCTTAGATGACTCTTTGGCCTTAGCCTCGCGGCCTTGGATCCAATGAGTATGCTTTGGTATGGTGGCCCCGTTTGTGAAAGCGAGGCTGTCAGAAGGCTTTGCTGCCTTTGATTTGAGCGACGGTATGATCGCCGTCGGGACTTCATGATTGGCAGCATCGTTAGGGTAGATAGGCATCTTACCCTTTTCTTCGCGGGAGAGGCGCAGTTTCGGCGTGACTACACCGGAAACCTCGATTGGAGACTTGTGCTTGGGCTTCCATATCCGCCTTGACGGAAGATGCTTAGGTTCACGAGGAACCTAAATAGCCACACGCGGGGCTGTGGGGTGTTGGCAAAATTCTGCCTCTGGTTTCTGATTTGAAACCTTGGTCGTGAAGACCTTCCTGTGCTCGAAGCGTCAGGTCACCCCCAGAGAGGACTTCTTCAAATCTTCCTTGATCGATCTGGATGACCAAGTTCTTAAGAGTGCAGGGCTCGGTCTGCGGGCATGCTTCCTTGTTGCGCCAGAGCACCACAGCAGGTTTGCAGGGAACCTTTTCAGTCTCCGCAGAGACTTTCCTTGAAGATTTAGCCAGAGAAGCTCTGGCTGCACCGACTTTGTTGAATTCAGAGATAGACCCGAAGGTCTGATCGTCGCATTGCGACACTTGATTCTCAGCAGAGGAGAATACTTTCCCCAGCGGAGTCGCCATCTTGTTTTCCATTATGTTTGCAAAGGGGGAAAACTTACAAAAAAAAGAGTTTGAGGAGCTAAATTACAAGTATTCTTAAAAAAAATTACAAGTAGATCTCCTCAGAGATTCTGGGAAAATGTGCCTATAGGAGTCTGGTCAGTGCGCGACCACTTTGTCCCTTTGACGATGCGAGCGATGAGATTCCCTTCTCGCCTGGTTCCGGGAATCAGAGAATAGAGGATCGGTAGAACCTCTTGCTACTTCTCAAAACCGCCTTCTGTGAGGAATTACTTCTCGCCTGGTTCCGGAGATTCCTTGAGGAAAAGAGGTTGCTAGGGTATCGCCACCCTGAAAGGAGAAGTATTTCTCTTGAAAGGTCTCTGAATTAGAGAACGCACGGTGCGTTATGAAGAAGTCCGATTCTCCTGATCAGCAGAGGATTGATTTGGGAGCAGAAGCCCACTTTGATTGATCGCCGATCTCTGGAAGCCTCCCCCCCTTGTGCCCCTGGCGGGCTATTTATAGGGAGAGCAAGGGTATAATCGTCCCCTTGAAGATATGGAAACAGATTGAACCGAATCTGTTTAAATCTAGAAAGTAGCCTTGCTGCGAGGCTAGGATAGCTTCTGCGGAGCTAGAAAATGGGCAAGTCGGTTGATCTTTCCGATTTGTTTCGATCCTTTCCATATCGTTGGAGGATTTTCTCTGATCCTCTTACTCGTTTCAAGAGAGTCAAGAGATTGCGGCAATCACCTGCCATATTTGAATCCTAATTGGATTTGATCAGATTGGATCCGATCTCATCAGGAGATTTGATTGGTCAAAGGTTGACCATAGCAGACCAATAGCGGAGCTGCCCGCTTTGAAGCTCATAGCGGAGCTGTTGGCCCAAGGTTACAATCACCCATGATTAGTGTATTTTGATGATTACAAAACATATTAGTTATTTGTACTAATAACATTTGTTGTTTAAGTGTGTTTCAGATTTCTATTCATTCTAGAAGTCTTCTCTCACAAATACAAGGATTTGGACTCAAGTCAACTCCAATTGGGCTCAAGGAACAAGTATTGAAGATCATATGAAGAAGCCTATTGAAGATCTTGAGATCCTTAGAAATATTGTAAGAAATAGAATGTTAAAGTTTGAGTATATGAAATTTGGCTCTAAGATTTGCACACATATTTGTTTCATATATTTTCTATGTTTTGAAAATGTCTATTTCTAAGTTTTATGCCTTAGTTTATATATACATGTACCAAAAGCTTTAATCTTGAAAATCTTGTTTAAAACATGTGTATAAACTATTTTCTGCATAATACTTAGCTATATGTATTTTTAAAATATTTTTCAAAATTTTTTCTAACTCAAAACAGCCCAGTTTTTCTGTGTCAGGCAACTTCGGTCGACCGGCCCGGTCGACCGGCGATGTGTCTGGACATGCACTGTTTGTGCATGTCTGTCGGTCGACCGGACCGGTCGACCGTTGGAGAGCAAATTGCTCTCGGGATGTTTCGATCGACCGGACCGGTCGACCGGAGAAGGAAACTGTGTTTCCTCTTTTTGGTCGGTCGACCGGACCGGTCGACCGAGAGCCAACGGCTCTTTGCTGCTGGGCTGGCGGTCGACCGGACCGGTCGACCGCCAGGCCTGCAACAAGCCTAACGGCTCTTTCCTCTTTGGGCAGTTCTGAAAAATCTGTTTCTTTTTCAGCTTTAACAGATTTTGGAGATTTGTTGGGGAGCTTTTTCAGAGAAAATAAGACAAAAAGAAATTGTTTTTAACCTATTTTTAAGCCTATAAATAGAGGAGAAGTCTCTCTTGCATATCACTTAGAAAAATCCTCAAGTTTGCATTGTTTTCAAAAGAGAAAAGAAAAGAGTTTAAAGCTTTCATTTTAATTCTTTTTGAGCTAGTTTTTCAGTTGTGTTTGATTGCTAATATCACTCTACAACTGAAGTTTTTCTCACCACACTTCATAGAGCCAAAAATCCTATACTCATTCTATAGTGAAGTTGTAATTGAAGTGAGAGTGTTTGTAAAAGAGTTTGAGAAAAGTGTAGTGATCTTGTTGTGATCACTTGGTTCTTGTAATCCTTTCCTTGTGGAGCAACCTCTTCGGTAGAGGTCCTTTGTACTTGGTGGAGCTTGGTGCTCGGTCTTCGGTAGACCAAATTGTAAAGGCATCCTCGGTGGATAGTGGAAACCCTTCACGGAGGTGAAGGCGGGGACTAGAGCAAGTGTGCTCGAACCTCGAAACAAATCATCTTGTTTGCGATTGCCTTTGCGTTATTCTTACTTACAATTTCTCTTGCTTTATATTGTCTTGAATTATTTGCTTGAGAACTAACCCTTTACTTGTGCAATCTTGTCTTGCTCACTTTACTTGCTATATTGCTTGTGTGTATTTCATCATAGCATTTCATCCTTTACTTGTTCGATCATATCTCATACAACACGGTTGCATTGCGCACCTCTAACCCATATCTGGGGAATTGGGAGGAAGGAGTCCAGAACCTCGCAAGGGGTATTCGGCTCTTAGTCGTGTTTTGAGAGATCGTTGCATCACTCATTTAATTAAAGTTTAAAAAGATCATTAGATTAGCATTCACACCTATTCACCCCCCCCTCTAGGTGTTTTTCAATTGGTATCAGAGCTTGGACTCTAGGATTTGGTTTAACAACCTTAGAGAAGATCCTAATTTGCTAATCATTTCATCCATTTTCATATAGTAAAGATGGCCGATGGAATTAAGACCCCTCCTAAATTTGATGGACTTAACTTTCCCATATGGAAAGTTAAGATGACCGTGTTTTTGCAATCTCTAGGTAGCCGAGTTGCAAAGGCCGTGACTAAGTCCTTTAGTGTACCCCCCGGTGACGAATCCACTTGGTCCGAAATAGAGACTAAGGAATTCGATGCCAATGCCAAAGCTCACTATGCACTTCTTCAAGCCCTAAATGATGATGACATAGCTAGAGTTATACATTGCAAATCCGCATATGAGATTTGGTCACACTTGATAGTCACACATGAGGGGACCTCACAAGTAAAGAAGGCTAAGATTGACCTTCTTCGGTCTCAATATGAAACATTTAGCATGCAAGAAAATGAAACCATAGATGATATGGTTACAAGATTTACAAAGATTACTAATGGACTCTCTTCTTTAGGTGAAGATATCAACAATGATCAAAGAGTAAGGAAGATCATCCGAGCTCTTCCTCCTTCATGGGAAGTTAAAGCTACAACCTTGAAGGAACTCAACGACAATGAAGAGATGGAGCTCATAGGTCTCATTGGGAACCTCAAAACCCATGAGATGGAAAGGAAAGCAAGGGAGGATATGGCTCCTTCCAAAAAGAAGACTATCGCCTTCAAGAGTCAAGCTACACACTCCGATGAAGACGATGAAGAAGAAGATGATGAGGAGCTCTCACTCCTTGTTAAGAATGTCCGGAGGATGTACAACAAGGCGAAGTACCAAGGTAGAAGAAGTGGCAAGGAAGCAAAGAAGAAAGAAAGATCACTTGTTTCAATTGCCAAAAGCCCGGACACATTGTGGCGGAGTGTCCGGACAAAGCTAAGCCCTCCACTTCTAAGAAGCCTTACAAGAAGAAGGCTATGAAGGCAACTTGGGATTCGGAGACCGAATCCGAGGAAGAAATAGACACCGCCAACATGTGCTTCATGGCTAATGAAGGCACAAGCAAGGTAACCTCTTCCCCTTCTCATGATAATGAACTTTCTATGGATGTGTTAGAAGAAGCTTTTGTTGAGTTGTCTCAAAACTATGATTTCTTAAAGAAAAAGTATCTTAAAATGAAAAAGGATAATGAATCTTTAAGTCTTCAAGTTTTTACTCTTACAAAGGAAAAAGATGATTTGGTTTCCACTTTGGCCACTACCAAAAATGATTTTGAAAAATATAAGATTTCTTGCAAAGGTAAGGCCCCACTAATTGATTCAAATGAAGTTTCTATGCTTAAGGAAAGATTAGATTCTTTAAGTGTTGTTTTGAAAGATTGTGAGTTTAACAAGAAGAAAATTGAGGCTATGTTTCCTAAGAAACAAGCCCCAAAGAAAAATGCTCATGCTCATGTTCATGTTCATACTACACAACCTAAACAACATGGCAAAACCCCAAAACATGCTCACACTACACATACATATCATGCATTCATGTATGGTAGAGTGTTCTCATGTTCACATTGTGGACGGAAAGGGCACTTAGCCAATTTTTGCTATGATAGATTAAATGTATCACGTCATAATGTTTGGGTTCGAGGCACTAACTTTCAAGGACCCAAGAAAGTTTGGGTACCAAAATCAACAATTATGTTAAATGATGTAGGTACTTTTCAAGTCCCAACGACGTAGAGGATTGTGGTATCTTGATAGCGGTTGCTCAAGGCACATGACTTGGGACATCAACAACTTTGCAACCCTATCAAGATATCATGAAGGTGGCACCGTCACCTTCGGAGATGACGCCAAGGGTAAAATCATCGGTATTGGTAATGTAAAACTTGGCACCTCTCCTTTAATTGAAAATGTAGTTTTAGTTGATGGCCTCAAGCATAATCTCTTGAGTGTTGTCAACTTTGTGATAAAGGTTTTGATATTGTTTTTGATAATGTTGCTTGTAAAGTTATTGATAGAACTTCTAATGTTTGTGTATTTTCCGATTTTCGTGAAAGTAATGTTTATATGATTGATATGTTAAATATGTCTTGTAATATTACTTGTTGAAAGCCCTCGATGATGACTCTTGGTTGTGGCATAGGAGATTAGGGCATATTTCTTTTGATCACATTTCTAGGTTAAACACAAAGGAAATGGTGAAAGGTATTCCTTGTTTGAATTTTGAAAAGGACCGAGTTTGTGACGCATGTCAATTTGGGAAACAAACTAAGTCTTCTTTCAAGTCAATTAAGGATATCATGACATCACGTCCTTTGGAGTTAATCCATATGGATCTATTTGGCCCTACACAAACCAAAAGTCTAAGTGGGAATAGATTTGCTTATGTTTTGGTTGATGATTTTTCAAGGTTTACTTGGGTTTTCTTTCTTGAACATAAAAGCCAAGCATTTTCTTATTTTCAAACTTTTAAGAAAAGAGTTGAAAAAGAAAAGATGTTTCGATTTTGAGAATAAGAAGTGATAGGGGAGGTGAATTCATTAACCAACCCTTTACCACTTTTTGTGATGAACATGGAATAAAGCATGAACTTTCTTGTCCTAGAACTCCACAACAAAATGGAGTAGTTGAACGGAAAAATAGAACATTACAAGAGATGGCTAGGACAATGCTAAGTGAATACGGTCTACCACATTATTTGTGGGCCGAGGCCGTTAATACATCATGCTACATATCAAATCGTGTTTTCTTATGTAAAAATACTACTAAAACTTCTTTTGAAATGTACTTCTCTAGAAAACCTAATGTTTCCTATTTTAAAGTTTTTGGTTGCAAATGTTTTGTTTTAAATACAAAAGATAATTTAGGAAAATTTGATCCTAAATCTTATGAGGCTATTTTTGTAGGTTACTCAAATACTAGTAAGGCTTATAGAGTTTTCATTAGATCATCATTGACTATTGAAGAGTCTATTCATGTTAAGTTTGAGGAATCCAACAAGTTTGTTAAGAATGTTGTAGAAATAGATGCATTGAATGAAGGTATGGAGAAAGTGACCTTGGAGGATGCTTCTACTATGGGAGACAAACCAAAGGATGATGAAGGAAGCAAAGCTAAAGTGGAAGAGGCACAAGGAAATGAAAATCAAACACATGAGGTGGAGCCTACTCAACCACTACCAAAGGATTGGAGATACAATCCACATCATCCCAAGGACCTCGTCATAGGTGAAGTATCAAAAGGGGTAACCACTCGCTCTAGACTTCATGACTATTGTGGTAACTATGCATTTATTTCTCATATTGAACCCAAAAATGTCCTCGAAGCCGAGGCCGATTCATATTGGTTGCTAGCCATGCAAGAGGAGCTCAATCAATTTGAGCGCAACCAAGTTTGGCACCTTGTTCCTAGGCCCCACGATAGACCAACAATTGGTACTAAGTGGATCTTTAAGAATAAGTTGGATGAATCGGGTAATGTAGTTAGAAACAAGGCTAGGTTAGTTGCCCAAGGTTACACTCAAATCGAAGGGATCGATTTTGAAGAAACCTTTGCACCCGTAGCACGGCTTGAAGCCATACGGATGACACTAGCATTTGCCTCATATAAAGATTTCAAATTATATCAAATGGATGTTAAAAGTGCTTTTCTAAATGGATTTATTGATGAGGAGGTGTATGTTGAACAACCCCCCGGGTTTGTTGATCCTACACATCCGGATTTTGTTTTTAAATTAGATAAAGCTCTTTATGGTTTAAAACAAGCCCCTAGGGCTTGGTATGAAAGACTTTCTTCATTTTTAACTTCAAATGGTTTTAAGAAAGGTAAAATTGACACAACATTGTTTACAAAACATGTAGAAAAGGATATTCTTATTGTGCAAATTTATGTAGATGATATTATTTTGGTTCTACTAATGAATCTCTTTGCAAAGCTTTTGAATCATGCATGAAGGATGAATTTGAAATGTCTATGATGGGGGAACTCAACTATTTCCTTGGACTCCAAATCAAGCAAAAGAAGGATGGGATCTTCATCAATCAAGCCAAGTACACAAAGGAACTAATCAAAAGGTTTGGGCTTGAAGGATCGAAAGTAAGCAAAACTCCCATGGCAACAACTACAAAGCTTGACAAGGATGAACAAGGTAAAAGTGTAGACATTAAACTTTATAGAAGCATGATTGGTAGTTTGCTTTATTTAACGTCTAGTAGGCCGGATATTATGTTTTCCGTTTGTCTTTGTGCACGTTTTCAATCTTGTCCTAAAGAGTCTCACATAATTGCGGTTAAACGCATAATTAGATACCTTAAGGGCACTATTGAAATGGGTTTGTTGTATCCTAAAACCGGATTATTTGAAATGAAGAGTTTTTCGGATGCCGACTATGCGGGTTGTAGGGTAGATAGGAAGAGCACAAGTGGAACATGTCAATTCTTAGGTAATTGTCTTGTATCTTGGTCTTCCAAAAAGCAAAATTCGGTAGCCCTATCAACCGCCGAGGCGGAGTATGTTGCAGCCGGAGCTTGTTGTGCACAAGTTCTTTGGATGAAACATACTCTCCTTGACTATGATTTACACTTTGATCATGTTAAAATATTTTGTGATAATACTAGTACTATTCACATGACAAAGAATGCAAATCAACATAGTAAAACCAAACACATTGACATTAGATATCACTTTCTTAGAGATCATTATGAGAAAGGAGATATTGATATTGATTATGTTTCTACCGATTTTCAACTTGCCGATATTTTTACTAAACCTTTAGACTATGCTAGATTTTCATTTATTTGTGGTGAGTTGAATGTTTGCATTATAGATTCTTAAAAATAAAAATTTTTTCATTGGTACTTTAACCCTTTTGATGTATGACAAAAAGGGGGAGAATAAGTTTAGTTTGATATTTAGTTTTGAATATTATTTGAGTTTTATGAAGAAAAAGAAAGTTTGTTTATTTAAGTTTTTGACAAAACTTTTGTACATTGAATGCTTTATGTATTGTGCTTTCAATAGTCCAATTTTTTATACATAGCATTATTTGAGGGGGAGTTTTTCAAACTCCTCTTCCATGTTTACTTAAATAACCTATATGTTTTGTCATCATCAAAAAGGGGGAGATTGTTGGCCCAAGGTTACAATCACCCATGATTAGTGTATTTTGATGATTACAAAAACATATTAGTTATTTGTACTAATAACATTTGTTGTTTAAGTGTGTGTTTCAGATTTCTATTCATTCTAGAAGTCTTCTCTCACAAATACAAGGATTTGGACTCAAGTCAACTCCAATTGGGCTCAAGGAACAAGTATTGAAGATCATATGAAGAAGCCTATTGAAGATCTTGAGGTCCTTAGAAATATTGTAAGAAATAGAATGTTAAAGTTTGAGTATATGAAATTTGGCTCTAGGATTTGCACACACATTTGTTTCATATATTTTCTATGTTTTGAAAATGTCTATTTCTAAGTTTTATGCCTTAGTTTATATATACATGTACCAAAAGCTTTAATCTTGAAAATCTTGTTTAAAACATGTGTATAAACTATTTTCTGCATAATACTTAGCTATATGTATTTTTAAAATTTTTTTCAAAATTTTTTTCTAACTCAAAACAGCCCAGTTTTTCTGTGTCAGGCAACTTCGGTCGACCGGCCCGGTCGACCGGCTATGTGTCTGGACATGCACTGTTTGTGCATGTCTGTCGGTCGACCGGACCGGTCGACCGTTGGAGAGCAAATTGCTCTCAGGATGTTCCGGTCGACCGGAAGAAGGAAACTGTGTTTCCTCTTTTGGTCGGTCGACCGGACCGGTCGACCGAGAGCCAACGGCTCTTTGCTGCTGGGCTGGCGGTCGACCGGACCGGTCGACCGCCAGGCCTGCAACAAGCCTAACGGCTCTTTCCTCTTTGGGCAGTTCTGAAAAATCTGTTTCTTTTTCAGCTTTAACAGATTTTTGGAGATTTGTTGGGGAGCTTTTTCAGAGAAAATAAGACAAAAGAAATTGTTTTTAACCTATTTTTAAGCCTATAAATAGAGGAGAAGTCTCTCTTGCATATCACTTAGAAAAATCCTCAAGTTTGCATTGTTTTCAAAAGAGAAAAGAAAAGAGTTTAAAGCTTTCATTTAATTCTTTTTGAGCTAGTTTTTCAGTTGTGTTTGATTGCTAATATCACTCTACAACTGAAGTTTTTCTCACCACACTTCATAGAGCCAAAAATCCTATACTCATTCTATAGTGAAGTTGTAATTGAAGTGAGAGTGTTTGTAAAAGAGTTTGAGAAAAGTGTAGTGATCTTGTTGTGATCACTTGGTTCTTGTAATCCTTTCCTTGTGGAGCAACCTCTTCGGTAGAGGTCCTTTGTACTTGGTGGAGCTTGGTGCTCGGTCTTCGGTAGACCAAATTGTAAAGGCATCCTCGGTGGATAGTGGAAACCCTTCACGGAGGTGAAGGCGGGGACTAGAGCAAGTGTGCTCGAACCTCGAAACAAATCATCTTGTTTGCGATTGCCTTTGCGTTATTCTTGCTTACAATTTCTCTTGCTTTATATTGTCTTGAATTATTTGCTTGAGAACTAACCCTTTACTTGTGCAATCTTGTCTTGCTCACTTTACTTGCTATATTGCTTGTGTGTATTTCATCATAGCATTTCATCCTTTACTTGTTCGATCATATCTCATACAACACGGTTGCATTGCGCACCTCTAACCCATATCTAGGGGAATTGGGAGGAAGGAGTTCAGAACCTCGCAAGGGGTATTCGGCTCTTAGTCGTGTTTTGAGAGATCGTTGCATCACTCATTTAATTAAAGTTTAAAAAGATCATTAGATTAGCATTCACACCTATTCACCCCCCCCCCCTCTAGGTGTTTTTCAGGAGCTAGAGGCAATCCTTGGCGAAATTCGAAAAGAGGCTTTTCGGCGAAGCTATCAGTTAGCTTCCTGGCGATGCTCTGGATGATGCTAGCCTCTCAAACGAGGCTATCTCCTTGGGCTAATGTAATGCTAAATGCTAGCATTTTAGACCTGCTGAGGTCTGTTTAGAAACGTCCCGGGCTCACTGTTCTGCTTGCTGGATCAGTAGAGTCCAAGCTGCTTCCTTGTCCCTTGGAAGTGGATGAAAACTGGTCTTCAGCTCGTCTGCCACTTGTCTTTTGTAAATGTCAACAAGTTTAGATATCGTTTGGACCAATGAGAATCTTGTCTTTTTTAAGTGTCAACACATACACAAACACAATCACAAACAAGTTCACCAATAGTCAAGAAGAGAAAACAACCAAGCCTAGTCTAAGGTAATCTTGACTTAGACAACTCCTAACTGGTTGATTGTCCACTGAAGGTATAATGCAGACTTTGACCACAAGCTAATCAGTCAGAACAGGGCAAGGTTGGTGGGAGGTTATCCGTCAAAGACGTTCCTTAATTAAGTAACCACCAACCTTCGAGCTTTCGGCCCTTAATCCCCTTACTAGACACTGATTTGACAGGAGTCAAATTCCAACACTTTCCCCCTTAAGATAATCTCCTAGTGAGCTCGAGATATCCCTAAGGCCAACGTCTATCAGATTTTACTTAGGCTTAGGTTATGCGTGCTTGGAGATGGTTTGTGGGCTAAGGAAGGGTAATGACTTCCCCACCTTATCTTGACTTGGGTTTTGCCCTTAGAATTGATTTGTGCAAAGTGTGCAAGATATAGAAAAGTAGCATTCAAAAGCAATATCACCCAAGAATATTTCCTAAACTATATGTTATGCGTACATACCTTGTCTCCAGCTATCTTCAACAGTAATTGTAAAATAAACGTAATTAAACAAATGCCTAGAATGTAAGTCTAAACGTTTTTTAAGCAATTAACAATCACTCAAATTACTGTTGAATTAAAACAGGGATGGTGGATAGCAGATATAGCAAGAATATAACGTACAAAAACTTAATTTTTTGTGAGCATTATGTCCTGCAAAAAAGAGTTTTAGTAGTCCAATGAAATTTTCAACTTTTGCAACGCAATTTCTTGAAATTCTGTTTCCTACTTTCGAGAGTAGGGGCACAGAATTTGCAAGTCTTCTCTTGTAAAGCTTGAATGCTAGATTTGAATCTTGAAGTCCCTGAAATAAGACACCAAACTTGTTAAAAAATAAATACACCGTTCCCTCCCCGGCAACGGCGCCAAAAGTTGATTGTAAAATAAAACAGTTAAGAGATTACCGTGTAGCTTCGGGCTAACGGATCGTGTCCACGAGGAGGAATACGATGAAAGCTTTTCGGTGTTTTGTTTAGTAACAAAGAATTGTGCTCGTTTTTTTAGTTGAAAAGAAGAATGGAGAGAAGGAAAGTGATTAAAAGAGAAATTATAAATTTGGAGAAGGCTTTAGAGAAGGTGATTAAAAAGCTTGAAAATTGTTTGGTTGATTTTAATATAAGAAGGAGAAGATCTGGGCTCACTAGTTTTTAACTCAACTATGTACTTATCTCAAGGACATTTGGGTTGCATCACTTTTATTATAAACCAAAAACCTTTAATTTCTTTTATTGTCCAAGTAAAACAAATAAGATCGTTTCATTTAAATCTTAAGCCCTTTCGTTACAAATCATTAATAAGTGAATGTTAAACCATCAAGCGCGAAGAAGCAAGTATGGAATAAAAACAGTTCAAAGAGATTTGTGCTTTAAAAGTTCAAGTTTAAAATAAAGAAATCCTCATGTGCTTTCAAGAACGAAGTTTTAACTAAGGTATTTTCTGATTCAAAAAGTGTTACTTTTATGAAAAGCAGTCAAGAGAGAGGTGATAGAAGAGCTCCATTAGTGAGCCCAGAAAACGAATTAGCTACTCATTATGAACTGAAAACAAATAAGAGAATGACAAGTAAACTTGAACATACCGAATTCGAGTTGAGTTAATCAAGCAAGTAGAAGCTCCTTTGATTGTCACTTCAAAGACGAATTACACACTCACTTCCATACTTCTCTCTGGTGTTTGCACTGAACTACAAATTATAAAATAAAAATACAACTTCTATACTATCTAACAAAGAGCTTAAATCCTTAAAGAATAAACAAAAATTCTAATGCTAGTCTTCGCCATTTTTTCTTTGTTGAAACTGGTATTTATAGGGAAAAACCAGAGGGAGGAGATCGTAGAAAGATTGAGGGAGCAAACGCTCCCCCAACAGACGCAACCAAGCTGCGAAAACGCGGCTAGGGCCGCGTTTTCGCGGCCCTGGTGTGGCCAGTTGGCCACACCCAATTGGGTGGTTCTCTTGGTCTGGTGATTCTCCTGTATCTTCTTCTGGTTTTCTCGTTTCTACTCCAGGATTTGACGAAACAGCCTTTGATTGTTGGCTTTAACGGCTTGATTTGGGAGGATTCTTTTCAACCGATTTTCAATCTCTCTGATATGCCAAGATTTTGCCCTGATTCCTTGATTTCGAATTTATTCTAAATTAAATCAGAATTTGGTAGGCTTTTGGGCTTGTTTCTCTTTCCTTTCCTTTAGCAATTGGGCCTACATTTAACAAAGAAGAAGAAGACTTATTAATAGGATTTATTAGCTAAAAAGTATGGTAAGGTGACAATGTATATGCAAAATATGTGACTAATCACTAATGACTATTGTTCAAGTTTCTTATTTCATGCTACCTTGGTTATAGCTTTGATGAACTAATGAATCTTGCATTTTTGCTTAGCATACCTAAGATTGACTATCCTTGTTCCATTATTGAAAATCTACTTAGGGGCCGATGATTCAAGGAGGCAACTAGCCAAGCCTAGATGAGAACACATTTTCGATATGGGACAATACATTGACTTGACAAAGCAAGACATACCATTGCCGATGAATCAATATGAGGCATGCATCACCCAATAAGAGTAGTAAGTTAGTAGATTAGAATGTTAGTTAGTCATGACTTTTCTTTCTATCGTACTTCAAAAACCCTTTTCTTAAAACATTCTCTTTTCAAATATCTCCATTTTCCTTCCATCTTTCTTCCGTTTCTTCCTTTTCTCTACAAAACCCACAAAGATTTTTCACTCACTTTCTACATCATTTTGTTTTTCATTTCTTAAACAAAGAAGAACTTTCATTTTTATTCTCGAAATCTCAATATAAAAATCTTGAATGCTTCTATTGCTAACCCTCCCCGCGGATACGACCAGTCATAGCTTGTGCTACGAACGGTGATTCGGAAGGAGTAAAGTAAACCTACATATACATTCGGAGTTTTTGAGCATCAGTACACGAACATCAACGGTTTACTCTAAACCCTCTCTCAATACAATTAATCCCCTTCCGAACACACACACATTCATTCTCCTATGTGTTTTTAAAAGGAGTTCATACTATTCTCTTTATCGTTTTCAAAATCGAGTTTCGAAAAAATAAGTTTCGAAAAAATCGGGTTCTCGATTTAGAAAAGTGTTTTTACAAAATATAGTTCTAATTTTGCTTTGTGTTGATCCATGATCACACACTGGTTCTACAAGTCCCTAGAACTCTATTTTGTGTTTAAAAATCAAAAGTTATTTTGTCGAAAAAAGATTGGTTTCAAAAAAATTTCTATATCTTGCCTTTGGCCCTTTATCCGTCGACCGACCGGTTGACCGTTGTACCAAAGTGCATTTGTGCATTTTGGTCAACTAGGCGGTGACCGATTGCAAGAGCTTTGCTCTCGGTTGGGTCTGGTCGATCGCCTCGGTCGACCGACAGAGAGTTTAGCTCTCTGGTTGGGAACAACGGTCGACCGACCGGTCGACCGCTATCCCCAACGGCCGAAACTCTGACCGTTGGTGCTCGACCGGCCGGTCGACCGACAGAAGAATTTTCTTCTATAGCTTTCCCAACGGGTATTTCTCTTTGTCTTTTCTGGGTCTTTCCCAATGACTCTTTGGGTTTTCTACTCATGTTTTCATCCCCTATAAAAGAGAGACCGTAGAAAAACCCTCCAGTAGGATTTCTAAAGTTTAGATCAAGTTTTTATAAGTTTACATCAAGATTTAGCTTTTTCTTAAAAGATTTCTTTTTGATCCAAAATTTCATATTCTTGATTTTTTAGCTTGAGCCTTCCCTCACATCTTTACAAGCTATTTTCACTACACAATCCCAAAGAGTTACACCTCCTCATCTTGGTTGTAGGATTGTACTTGTTAGCCATTTATGATCTGAAGATCACAGATTATCTTCTATTGAGAAGTTGTAGAGGTTTGATTAGTCTCTAATTTTGCATAATTTTCATCATATTCTCATATTTATTTGATGTAAAATTCTGCTAATAAAAATTTGCTTACTTAATCCTAGGTCCATGGTGTGCAAATAAAGAAGAAGACCCTAAATCACCATTTAATGGGTGATAAAAGGCCTACCAAGTAGCCTTTGACTTTAGGGAGGAGATTTTGTCAGCTCAAGGTATCAAATTACAAATCCAGAAGATCAAGTGGACAGGGGACATACAGGACGATGCACTACCCGAAGCCAGGTGCGCGCCGCCCTGGCAGGGCCGCAAAAACGTGGCCCAGGCCGCGTTTTCGCGGCAATACGGGCGCGCGCGCCCGGGCTTTGGGCCAGGGGTCGTCCCCTGGCTCCCTTTCCCCTGGTGCCTATAAATACCCCCTCGGGTTTGAAGAGAAGGATATCTAGAGTTAGAGCAATGTTGTAATCTTATTTTTAGGACTGTAGTTGTTTTAGTTACCTTCTTCTTCTAGTTTTAGTTCAGCCATTAGAGTGAAAGAGAGAGAGAGTGTGTACAAGTTGTATTTGAAGGTGACAAACTAATACAAGTAACTACTTCTCTTTCTTCTTTCCATTTACTTGTGTTTTCAATTGATTTTACGTTCTTTCTTTAGTGTAACTCCCTCTCTTTACCTCTTCTCTTTTGTTGTTTCTTTTCTTAAGCATGTCTAACTAACTCTTTCATTGAATGGCTAACTAACTACTAACCACTAATCTCTAACAACTTGATTGATAAGCCAAATGAGTCAATATTGTCAAATAAGCCTTATGCAAATGAGAGCTATGACATCTTAAGACGAGGGTTCTAACTCTAACTTACCTACAATTATTAACTTTCTTATATTTCATGCTTAATGGGCTTTGATGATCTATGGGTTGTGTGCTTTACTTGTTATTATAAGTTAGAGATTTTCCTTTTAACTTTGCCGATACCATTAGTGCACTTGTGTCTTCCCTATTCTCGCCTTCTATTAGATCTTGATAAGGGAATGTCCAAATTTTTGCTGTGTTAAGTAATGTTATAGGAAGAACTTTCACTCGATTTCCACGTGAATAGTGAAATACACCTAGAGGGGGGTGAATAGGTGTAATTGCTAATCTAATGATCTTTTTAAACTTAATTGAATGAGTGATGCAACGATCTCTCAAAACACGACTAAGAGCCGAATACCACGTGAGAGGTTCTGAACTCCTTCCTCCCAATTCCCCTTAAAAATGGGTTAGAGGTGCGCAATGCAACCGTGTTGTATGAGATATGATCGAACAAGTAAAGAATGAAATGCTATGATGAAATACACACAATCAACAACACAAGTAAAATGAACAAGAGAATATTGCACAAGGAAAGGGTTAGTTCTCAAGCAAATAGTTGTAGACAATATAAAGCTAGAGAAATGTAAAGCAAGATGACACAAGGCAATCGCAAACACAAATGATTTGTTTCGAGGTTCGAGCCACCGCTCTAGTCCCCGCCTTCACCTCCGTGAAGGGTTTTCACTATCCACCGAGGATGCCTTACAAGTTTGGTCTACCGAAGACCCCAAGCCCTTAGCTTCACAACTTACAAAGAACTCCACCTAGGAGTTGTCTCCACAAGAACAAGAATCACAAGAACAATAGTGATCTCCTCAAGATCACAAAACTCTTTCTCAAACTCTTTTACAATTCTCACTCTTTTTACAACTTCACTATAGTATGAGTAAATGGATTTTTGGCTCTATGAAGTGAGGTGAGAAAAACTTCAGTTGTAGAGTGATATTAGCAATCAAACACAACTGAAAAACTAGCTCAAAAGATTGGAGTTGAAAGCTTTAAACAATTTCCTTTTTCTCTTTGAAAACAATGAAAAACTTGAGGATTTTCTAAGTAACATAACAAAGACCTATTGCCCTCTATTTATAAGGAGAGAATAGGTTAAAACTCTTTCTTTTCACCTAATTTGACCTGCAAAAGGCCTCCAACAACTCTCTAAAACTCTATAAAGAAGACAGAAAAATAGATTTTCAGACTTGCCCAAAGAGGAAAGAGCCGTTGGCCAGCAGCAGGCTTGGCGGTCGACCGGTCCGGTCGACCGTCGCCTTGCTGGCAAAGAGCCGTTGGGCTCCGGTCGACCGTCCCCTTTGAGGAAACACAATTTCCTTAGAGCGGTCGACCGGGCGGTCGACCGAAACAGACCGAGAGTGGCCTGCTTTCAGTCGGTCGACCGGGCCGGTCGACCGACAGACGTGCACAAACGTGCACGTCCTGACATAGGCGTCGGTCGACCGGCGCGGTCGGCCGGTCAACCTGAAATAGGGAAAACTGGCAGGATTTTGAGTTGGAAATTGTGAAAAAATATTTTGAGATACTTATGACTAAGTATTATGCAAAAATAGTCTATACACATGTTTTAACAAGATATTCAATTTGTAACAAGTTTGGATACATGTATATATAAACTTAGGCATAAAACTTAGAAACAAACATTTTTAAAACATAGAGTTTTGTAAAGGAAAAATGTGTGTGTGTGTATCCTAGAGCCAAATATCATATACTCAAACCTTAATATTCTAATCTTACAATGTTCTAAGGACTTCAAGGCTTCAAGAGGGGCTTTCTCCACTTGATCTTCAATTTGCATCTTGAGCCCAATTTGAGTTGTCTTGAGTCCAAGTCACCTTCCTTTAGGGAAGAAAACACCTATGCAAGATAGAAAACCTGAAACACACTTAAACAATAAACAATATTAGTACGAATAACTAATATGTTTTGTAATCATCAAAACACACTAAAGACGGGTGATTGTAACCTTGGGCCAACAATCTCCCCCTTTTTGATGATGACAAAACATATAAGTTATTGAAACAAATAAAGGAAGAAGAGCTTGGAAAGCTCCCCCTCAAACAATGCTATGTAAAAAATAACTATGAGTGAGATACATGAAGCATTGAAAACACAATATTTTTGTCAAAAACTTAAATACCAATTGAAAACGAACTTAATCTTATATACCAATTAAAAACTTAAATACCAATTGAAATCAAACTTAATCTTTTATACCAATTAAACTTATATACCAATTGAAATCAAACTTAATCTTTTATACCAATTAAACTTATACTTTTAATCTTAAACTTATAGTTTTAATCTTTTTCTCCCCAAAACTCAAGTAAATAAACAAAACTCAAACTATAAGCAAACTTATAACTTTTCTCCCCTTTTTGTCATACATCAAAAAGGGTTAAAATCAAAACAAACAAAACACCAAAATAGAAATATTTTTAAGAATCTATCATGCAAACATTCAACTCACCACAAATAAATGAAAATCTAGCATAATCTAGAGGTTTAGTGAAAATATCGGCAAGTTGAAAATCGGTAGAAACATAATCAATATCAATATCACCTTTCTCATAATGATCTCTAAGAAAGTGATACCTAATGTCAATGTGTTTGGTTTTACTATGTTGATTTGCATTCTTTGTCATGTGAATAGTACTAGTATTATTACAAAATATTTTAACATGATCAAAGTGTAAATCATAGTCAAGGAGAGTATGTTTCATCCAAAGAACTTGTGCACAACAAGCTCCGGCTGCAACATACTCCGCCTCAGCGGTTGAAAGGGCTACCGAATTTTGCTTTTTGGAAGACCAAGATACAAGACAATTACCTAAGAATTGACATGTTCCACTTGTGCTCTTCCTATCTACCCTACAACCCGCATAGTCGGCATCCGAAAAACTCGTCATTGAAAATTGGCCGGTTTTCGGATACCACAAACCCATTTCAATAGTGCCCTTAAGGTATCTAATTATGCGTTTAACCGCAATTATGTGAGACTCTTTAGGACAAGATTGAAAACGTGCACAAAGACAAACAGAAAACATAATATCCGGCCTACTAGCCGTCAAATACAATAAACTACCTATCATGCTTCTATAAAGTTTAATGTCTACACTTTTACCTTGTTCATCCTTGTCAAGCTTGGTAGTTGTTGCCATGGGAGTTTTGCTTACTTTAGATTCTTCAAGCCCAAACTTTTGATTAATTCCTTTATGTACTTGGCTTGATTGATGAAGATCCATCCTTCTTTTGCTTGATTTGGAGTCCAAGGAAATAGTTGAGCTCCCCCATCATAGACATTTCGAATTCATCCTTCATGCATGACTCAAAAGCTTGGCAAAGAGATTCATTAGTAGAACCAAAAATAATATCATCTACATAAATTTGTACAATGAGTATATCATTTTCTACATGTTTTGTAAACAAAGTTGTGTCAATTTTACCTTTCTTAAAATCATTTGAAATCAAAAATGAAGAAAGTCTTTCATACCAAGCCCTAGGGGCTTGTTTTAAACCATAAAGAGCTTTATCTAATTTAAAAACAAAATCCGGATGTGTAGGATCAACAAACCCGGGGGGTTGTTCAACATACACTTCCTCTTCAATAAAACCATTTAGAAAAGCACTTTTAACATCCATTTGAAACAATTTAAAATCTTTATAAGAGGCAAATGCTAGTGTCATCCGTATGGCTTCAAGCCGTGCTACGGGTGCAAAGGTTTCTTCAAAATCGATTCCTTCGATTTGAGTGTAACCTTGGGCAACTAACCTAGCTTTATTCCTAATAACGTTACCCGATTCATCCAACTTGTTCTTAAAGATCCACTTAGTACCAATTGTTGGTCTATCGTGGGGCCTAGGAACAAGGTGCCAAACTTGGTTGCGCTCAAATTGATTGAGTTCCTCTTGCATAGCTAGCAACCAATATGAATCGGCCTCGGCTTCGAGGACGTTCTTGGGTTCAACATGAGAAATAAATGCATAATGTCCACAATAGTCATGAAGTTTAGAGCGAGTTGTTACCCCTTTAGATACTTCACCTATGACGAGGTCCTTGGGATGATGTGGATTGTATCTCCAATCCTTTGGAAGTTGTTGAGTGGGCTCTTCTCCATTTGTTTGATCTTCATTTCCTTGAGCCTCTTGTATTTTAGCTTCACTTCCTTCATCATCCTTTGGCTTGTCTCCCATAGTAGGTGTATCCTCCAAGGTCACTTTCTCCAAGCCTTCATGCAAAGCATCTATTTCTACAACATTCTTAACAAACAAGTTAGATTCCTCAAACTTAACATGTATAGATTCCTCAATAGTCAATGATGACCTATTGAAGACTCTATAAGCCTTACTAGTATTAGAATAACCCACAAATATAGCCTCATAAGATTTAGGATCAAATTTTCCTAAATTATCTTTTGTATTTAAAACAAAACATTTGCATCCAAAAACCTTGAAATATGAAACATTTGGTTTTCTAGAAAAGTATATTTCAAAAGAGGTTTTTGTAGTATTTTTACACAAGAAAACACGATTTGATATATAGCATGATGTATTAACGGCCTCGGCCCACAAATAATGTGGTAGACCATATTCACTAAGCATTGTCCTAGCCATCTCTTGCAAAGTTCGATTTTTCCGTTCAACTACTCCATTTTGTTGTGGAGTTCTAGGACAAGATAGTTCATGCTTTATTCCATGTTCTTCACAAAAAGTGGTAAAGGGTTGGTTAATGAATTCACCTCCTCTATCACTTCTTATTCTTACTATTGAAGTTTCTTTTTCCTTTTCAACTCTTTTCTTAAAGGCTTGAAAATGTGAAAAGGCTTGGTTCTTATGTTCAAGAAAGAAAACTCAAGTAAAACGTGAAAAATCATCTACTAAAACATAAGCAAATCTACTCCCACTTAGACTTTTGGTTTGTGTTGGGCCAAATAAATCCATGTGGATCAACTCCAAAGGACGTGATGTCATGATATCCTTAATCGACTTGAAAGAAGACTTAGTTTGTTTCCCAAATTGACATGCGTCACAAACTCGGTCCTTTTCAAAATTCAAACAAGGAATACCTTTCACCATTTCCTTTGTGTTAAGCCTAGATATATGGTCAAAAGAAATATGGCCTAATCTTCTATGCCACAACCAAGAGTCATCATCGAGGGCTTTTAAACATGTTATATTACAAGACATATTTAACATATCTATCATATAAACATTACTTTCACGAAAACCGAAAAACACACAAGCATTAGAAATTCTATCAATTACTTTACAAACAACATTATCAAAAACTACATCAAAACCTTTATCACATAATTGACTAACACTCAAGAGATTATGCTTGAGGCCGTCAACTAAAACTACATTCTCAATTAAAGGGGATGTGCCAAGTTTTACATTACCAATACCGATGATTTTACCCTTGGCGTCATCTCCGAAGGTGACGGTGCCACCTTCATGGTATCTTGATAGGGTTGCAAAGTTGTTGATGTCCCAAGTCATGTGCCTTGAGCAACCACTATCAAGATGCCACAATCCTCTACGTCGTTGGGCTTTGGAAGGTACCTGTATCATTTAACAAAGTTGTTGACTTTGGTACCCAAACTTTCTTGGGTCCTTGAAAGTTAGTGTTTCGAACCCAAATATTATGATGAGATGCACTTAGTCTATCATAGCAAAAATTGGCTAAGTGCCCTTTCCGCCCACAATGTGAACATGAGAACACTCTACCATATATGAATGCATGATGTGTGTGTGGAGTGTGAGCATGTGTGTGTGAAGTGTGAGCATGCTTTGGGGGTTTGCCACGATGTAAGGGTTGTGTGGTATGTACATGAGCATGAGCATTATGAACATTTTTCTTAGAGGCTTGTTTCTTAGGGAACATAGCCTCAATCTTTTTCTTATCAAACTCACTACACTTTTTCAAAACAATATCTAAAGAATCTATTCTTTCCTTAAGCATGGTAATCTCATTAGCATCAACAAATGGGGACTTGCCTTTACAAGAAGTCTTATATTTATCAAATTCATTTTAGTGGAAACCAAAGTAGTATGCAAGTTATCATTTTCTTTAGAAAGATTTACAACTTGAAGACTAAGAGATTCATTTTCCTTTTTCATTTTTAAATATTTTTTCTTTAAGAAATCATAATTATGAGAAAGTTCTACAAATGCTTCTCCTAGTTCATCCATAGAAAGATCTTCATCAAATGAAGGGGAAGGGGTTACCTTGCTTGTGCTTTCATTAGCCATGAAGCACATGTTGGCGGTGTCGATCTCCTCCTCGGATTCGCTCTCGGAATCCCATGTCGCCTTCATAGCTTTCTTCTTGAAGGGCTTCTTGGATGAAGAAGGCTTCACTTTATCCGGACACTCCGCTACAATGTGTCCCGGGTTTTGGCAATTGAAGCATATGATCTTTCTTTCTTCTTTGCCTCCTTGCCATCTCCTTCTACCTTGGAATTTCGCCTTGTTGTACATCCTCCGGACATTCTTGACAAGAAGTGAGAGCTCTTCTGTAAAACACCTAGAGGGGGGGTGAATAGGTGTAAGTGCTAATCTAAGAAACTAAATGCAAACCAAGTGCGCTAAATGCGGAAGCTAATGCAAATCTTGCAACACACTTAATACAATCCAACAAGTGTAGCCGAATTCCCCTTGCGAGGCTCTGGACTAACTCCTCTTGATTCCCCTAGATATGGGTTGAGGCGCTATGTGAAGCTCTCGTTGGATGAGTATAAGTGATGCACACACACAAGCAAGCCAAGCATATAATAGATATGACAACAAGAGATGAAAGGCACAACACAAGCAATATATGATATGGCAATATGAATTATGCTCAACACAAGAAAATATGATATGATATGAAGTATGATGCTTTGCACAATGTAAATGAGAGAGAGTTAGAGAGACAATGGGAGCAATCGCAAACAACGAGATTTGTTTCGAGGTTCGAGCACCTTGCTCTACATCCCCGCCTACACCACCGTGTAGGATTTCCACTATCTCAACTCCCACCGAGGGAACCTCTACCGAAGAGGATTTCTTACAACTCTAGGAGTACCAAACTCCTCTCTCAACAATAACCTCCTCACAACCGAGGGGTTAGGCCCGTAGCCAATACAACAACCAATCCACACACCTCTACCGAAGAGGCTCACAACCAAACACTATCACCTCTACCTAAGAGGGATCCACAACACAATCACCCGATCACCTCTACCGAAGAGGGATTCACAAATATAAGGGTGTTTACAACTATGAGGTTTACAACAAACAACCTCAAACACTTCTCTTTCTTTTTCTCTTATCTTTTTCCACAAAAACAAGATCCTAATAGTTTAGGATAGAAGATAGCTCAAGTGTGGAAACAAGTGTTTTTGGAAACAAGCAACAAAGAAAAATCTTTGGGAAAATACTTGCAATCTGATAGAATTGAAGATCTAAGCAAAAATCCCAAAAACCTATTTTTCTTTGATTTTCCAAAAAACCAAAACAAATAAAGATGAGAAGTTTTTGCACTTAAAACTCTTTTGAAAACTCTTTTAAACACCTCAGAAAACTGGAAATTTTTCTCTTAAAAAACTTGGCCAAAATCCCCAAAGAGATGGGGTTTATATAGCCCCTATACAAAACTAGCCGTTAGGCTGAGCTGGCAGCTCTGACAGGCATCGGTCGACCGGCCCGGTCGACCGCCAACGGTCAAAAATGTGACCGTTGGGCAATAGCGGTCGACCGGCCCGGTCGACCGAAACATCCTGAGAGCAGAACTCTCATCTCGGTCGACCGGCCCGGTCGACCGTCCCAGAGACTCCAAAACGTGCACAGACTTGTGCACGTCGGTCGACCGTCCCGGTCGACCGGCCTATGGTGCGGTCGACCGGTCCGGTCGACCGACTTGGCCTGTCAGCCAGTCCTCAGTTCTGCACAGATACGGGATTTGAAAATAGGTCTTTTCACTCAATAAAAATCCCATAAATTCACAGTAAATCTAAAAAATAGTTTTAATCACAATAAAAACTGTTTTTCTAAAAATATGTTTTTCTAAAACTTGTTTATCATTTTACTTTGATAACCAAACTTGTGATAAAAATTTCAAGACATATATCAATCATATCAATTCATTTTTGTGTCTTGCCAATTTTATCAAAAACAAAACTTGTATTTTATCAAACTAGAATTTTCCAAAACATGAATAGGATAGTCAAAATAAGTTGTTTAAAAAAATTAAGCATGCATGTATAGAATGAAGCAACTATACATATATCAATTTAAACTTGTTTTGATAAACTATTCATGAAAACCAAAACTCAATCATAAAATGTGTGTGATTTGTGCACTTGAGCATATCAACTAAACTAAGCTTTACAAATATGGATCTAAAACACAAACTCTAAACTAGATACCTAAGTCTTCTTGACGATCTTCATCTTCAAGTAGACTTGCTCCAAAACTCCGTGATTCTCCAAGTGCAAAGGTATGATCTTTAAGCTTTGGCACCGGAATCATCATGAATAGCTTCTAATCATCTTGTTGAAGCTAATCACCAACCTAATATCCTGTTAATGATCTGAAACTAGAAACACAAGAATATTAGTAAACATAACTACATGAGTGTTGATCATCATCAAAACTAGAGTGGAAGGCCATTGGGCCAACATCTTCGTCATCTTCTTCTTCATCATCTTCGTCGGAGTGAGTAGCTTGACTTTTGAAAGCTATGGTCTTCTTCTTGGAGGGAGCCATCTCCTCTCTTGCTTTCCTTTCCATCTCATGGGTTTTTAGATTCCCAATGAGACCAATTAGTGTTGGCCCAAGAGGTTACACTCTCCATTGTTTTGTGTTTTGATGATAACAAACCAAATAAGTGCTATTTGGTACTAATGATTTGATCAAGATGCATTTCAGGTTTTGTACCATGTTTAGAGCTCATTCGCTTCGCTTTTGCAAAAACTTCTAAGTTCCATATAGCAATGAAGGCAAATTGGACATCAAGGAAGGATCATAGAAGAGAAGGCACTTGCAAGGCATCGGATGGCTCAAAGATTGCTTCAGAGGTCCTTAGGTTTTGTTTTATAACTTTATAGCATGTTAAAGAATAGAGAGTATGTTTGAAGCTCAAACACACACGTTTTCACGCGTATGCTATTTCCAAGTTTATTCCTCATAAAATATACAAAAATACTTTAACACTAATTCTTCCTTCTACAAATCTGTTTTTATGTTGTATACTGATTTCCTGTTCAAAATAGTTTTGATCAAAATATTTTTCCTCTCAAAATTCCCTTTCTATTTCAATTTTTGACCTGAGCCGGTCGACCGGCAATATACCACCAGTCGACCGAAGATCTGGCAGAGTGCACGTATCCGTGTGCACGTCTGTCGGTCGACCGGTAGGCTACCGGTAGTCGACCGAAGTTTTTAGTTTGCTCTCTGTATCTTACCAGTCGACCGGTGGTCTACCGGCCTTCGACCGATAGTTTATCTTTTATCTTTTCGGTCGACCGGCTGTCTACCGATAGTCGACCGGTACATGTTTTGAGTCTCAGTCAGGAGCAGTCGACTGTACCAGTCGACCGATAGTTCATAACGGTCAAATTTTTGAACTATCGGTCGACCGGGCCAGTCGACCGATATGGCCGTTGAACAGTAAAACGGGCATATTTTTAATCTGTTTTAACTTGATTTTTGAAATTAAATATCCGTTGGAGGGTATATTTGGAACTAATTACTTCCTAATCTTCAGTAATTAATTCCTAACCCTAAACCCTAGCCCTCTCCTATAAATAGGGGTGTTTGGGGAGAGTTTCTTTACAACAATTATTCAAGAGAAATTCAAAAGTTTGGGATATTTCAAAAGAGCTTGTTTCTTGTTTTTGTGCTGATATTTCTCATTCATTTTCAGAAGTGTTCTTGATATACTCTCTGAATTTGATTTTCTTTCTTCACTTACACAAGAGCTTCATTCCTTCTCAATATTCTCTAAGGACCTTTGTAAGGGAAGAGATATTTGAAAGAGAGAGTTTGTGATCTTTTGATTACTTAGAAATTGTATTGTGCTGAAATTGTAGGAGTTGGGTACTCCATTTGTAATTGATCTTTGTGATAGTGAAAGTAGCTAGAATCCTTCTGGGGAAGGCGGGGAGTAGAGCTGGGTGCTCGAACCTCGATAACATATCTTTGTGTTTGCGATTGGTTTACTTTCCATTGCTATTACTTAGTGTTTTTGATTGCTATTGCCATATTCATTCATTCATCTCATTGCATTTGCTTCATAATTTTTAAATTGGCCTTAGATTAGCATAATCACCTATTCACCCCCCCTCTAGGTGATTTTCAATTGGTATCAGAGCTTGGACTCTAGGTTTGGCTTAACATCCTTAGAGAGATCCTAAAATATTGCTAATCAACATTTTCATTCATCCATACACACACTAGTAAACATGGCCGACAACATTAAATCCCCACCTAAATTTGATGGCCTTAATTTCCCTATTTGGAAGGTTAGGATGACTATATTTTTGCAATCACTAGGTATCTTAGTTGCCAAATCCTTGACCAAACCCTATGAGGCACCCGATGGTGATGAGGGCACTTGGACCGACCTTGACTTTAAGATGTATGAGGCTAACTCAAAAGCCCAAAACTCCCTTCTTACCGCCTTGAATGAGGATGACCTTACACGTGTTATTCATTGCCAATCCGCCTATGAGATGTGGCAACACTTATTGGTCACGCATGAAGGGACCTCACAAGTCAAGAGAGCCAAAGTAGATCTCTTGCGGTCTCAATATGAATCATTTAAGATGCTAGATGATGAAACAATTGATTGCATGATTACTCGTTTCACAAAAATCACTAATGGTCTTTCTTCATTAGGTGACATCATCTCCAACGACCAAAAGGTACGCAAGGTAATACGGGCTCTTCCTCCATCTTGGGAGATCAAGTCTACTACCTTGAAGGAATTGAACGACAAAGACGAGATGGACATCATAAGTCTCATAGGGAACCTCAAAACCTATGAGATGGAGAAGAAAGCAAGAGAAGAGGCGGCTCCAACAAAGAAGAAGTCTATCGCTTTCAAGTCTTCTTCCTCCACCATTGAAGACGAAGATGAAGATGAAGAAGAAGATGAGGAGCTCTCCCTCCTCGTGCGCAACATCAAGAGGATGTACCGGAAGAACAAGCAAAATTTCCGGACAAAGTTTGAAGGTAAAGAGGAGCGAAAGATCATTTGCTACAATTGCCGCAAACCCGGACACATCATGGCCGATTGCCCGGAATTCAAGAAGAAAATGACTTCCTCCTTCAAGCCAAGAAAGCAAGACGAAAAGAAGGCTTACAAGGCCACTTGGGATTCGGAAAGCGAGTCCGAAGATGAAGAAAAGGCGGACACCGCAAACATGTGTTTCATGGCAAACACACCCAAGGTAACCCCTCAAACTCTTGAATCTATAGATGATAATGATGATGATTTAAGTAAGGAAGTTCTAGTGCATGCTTTTGTAGAACTTTCCGAAACTTATGATAACAAGAAAATGGAGTGTTTTAAATTACAAAAGGAAGTTGCTTTTCTTAAATCTCAACTTGCTTTGATTTCACAAGAAAAAGAGGATCTTTCTTCTAATCTTATTTCCATTCAAAATGAATTTCATTCTTATAAGATTTCTTGTAAGGGTAAAACCCCTATTGTTGATAATAATGAAATTTCTTCTTTTAAAGCTAAAATGAGTGATTTTGAAAAAGTTTTAAAAGATTGTGCTTTTAATACAAAGAAACTTGAAGAAAAATTTTCCAAAAAGCATACATCTCATGCTAAAGTTTCTCATGATAAGATTCCACATGCTCATACTTCTAATGCTTCTCATGCTAAATCTTTTCATGCTCACAATGCCAATGCTCACAAAACACACACTCATTATGCATTTAAATATGGTAGAGTGTATAGATGCACATATTGTGGCAAAAATGGACATTTAGCAAAATTTTGTTATGATAAATTGCATAGCTCAAATAATCTTGTTTGGGTTAATGGTTCTAACCCTCATGGACACAAGAAAATGTGGGTACCAAAATCAAGTCCTAAAATGTTTGATGTAGGTACACACCAAGGCTCCAAGACGTAGGGAGCGGTGGTACCTTGATAGTGGTTGTTCGAGGCACATGACATGGGATATCAACAACTTCACAACCCTATCAAGGTACATGGAAGGTGGCTCCGTCACCTTCGGGGATGATTCCAAAGGCAAGATAATTGGTATCGGTAATATCCAAATTGGTACATCTCCTATAATAGAGAATGTTATTTTAGTTGATGGTTTGAAGCATAATTTACTTAGTATTAGTCAATTTTGTGATCGTGGTCTTAAAGTTGTTTTTGATGATACTTCTTGCAAGATTTTTGATATTAAATCGAATGATTGTATTTTGACCGGTTTTCGTGATGACAATGTTTATATAATTGACATGCTTAATGTAGAGTGTTCTACTAAGTGTTTAAATGCTTTTGATGAAAATTCATGGCTTTGGCATAGAAGATTAGGACATGCTTCTTTTGAACATCTTTTTAGAATTAATTCAAAGGAATTGGTGAAGGGTATTCCTTGCTTGAGTTTTGAGAAAGACCGCATTTGTAGTGCGTGCCAACTTGGGAAACAAACCAAGTCTTCCTTTAAACCAATCAAGGATATCATGTCAACTAGACCTCTAGAATTAATTCATATGGATTTATTTGGACCAACTAAAACTAAAAGCTTAAATGGAAGTAGATTTGCATTTGTTTTAGTTGATGATTTCTCTCGATTTACTTGGGTTTTCTTTTTGCAAAATAAAGATCAAACTTTTTCTCACTTTAAGATTTTTAGAAAAAGAGTTGAAAAAGAGAAAGGTTTTCCGATTTTGAGAATAAGGAGTGATAGAGGTGGTGAGTTTGTTAACCAACTCTTCATAACTTATTGTGATGAAAAGGGAATTAAGCATGAAATGTCTTGTCCTAGAACTCCACAACAAAATGGAGTTGTAGAAAGAAAAATAGAACACTTCAAGAGATGGCTAGGACAATGATAAGTGAATACGACCTCCCTCAATATTTATGGGCCGAGGCCGTAAACACCGCATGCTATATATCGAATCGTATTTATTTATGCAAAAATTCTTCGAAAACTTCTTTTGAAATGTATCATTTTAGAAAACCAAATGTTTCCTATTTCAAAGTTTTTGGATGCAAATGTTTTGTTTTGAACACTAAAGAGAATTTGGGTAAATTTGATGCTAAAGCTTATGAGGCTATCTTTGTAGGATATTCCTCTACTAGCAAAGCATATAGAGTTTTCATTAGATCTTCACTTACTATTGAAGAAACCATGCATGTTAAGTTTGAAGAATCTAATGTGTGTGTTGAGAATGTTGTAGAGTTTGAACCATTAGGTGAAAGCTTGGAGAAACTATCCTTGAAGGACTCACCCGCGCAAGAAGATAAGCAAGAACCTTTAGGTGAAGTTCAAAAGGATAATGAGGAAAGTGCGCAACCACTTCCCAAAGCTTGGAGATACGCTACAAATCATCCGAAGGAGCTCATTTGGGTGATGCTTCCAAAGGAGTCACAACGCGCTCCAAACTCCATGACATATGTGGTAACTTTGCTTTCATTTCTCATGTAGAACCCAAAGGCATTCTCGAAGCCGAGACGGACCCTTATTGGTTGCTTGCCTTGCAAGAGGAACTCAATCAATTTGAGCACAACCAAGTTTGGCACCTTGTTCCTAAACCCCACGATAGACCAATAATTGGTACTAAGTGGATCTTTAGGAATAAGTTGGATGAGTCCGGAAATGTCATTAGGAATAAAGCTAGGTTAGTGGCCCAAGGTTACACTCAAGTTGAGGGAATCGACTTTGAGGAATCCTTTGCACCCGTAGCACGGCTTGAAGCCATACGGATAACACTAGCTTATGCATCTTTTAAAATTTCAAACTTTTTCAAATGGATGTAAAAAGTGCATTTTAAATGGATTTCTTAATGAAGAAGTTTTTGTTGCTCAACCTCCCGGTTTTATTGATCATGCTCATCCCGATT
This sequence comes from Agave tequilana, assembly GCA_038442645.1. Lineage (NCBI taxonomy): Eukaryota > Viridiplantae > Streptophyta > Magnoliopsida > Asparagales > Asparagaceae > Agave > Agave tequilana. The sequence goes on from JAVJIF010034450.1 coordinate 63,220, forward strand.
TTGTTTTCAAACTCGATAAGGCTTTGTATGGTTTGAAACAAGCTCCAAGAGCTTGGTATGAAAGGCTTTCAAGTTTTCTTATTTCAAACAATTTTATTAAAGGCAAAGTAGACACTACTCTATTCACTAAGCATGTTGATAATGATATTTTAATTGTCCAAATTTATGTTGATGATATAATTTTCGGTTCTACTAATGAAGTTTTATGCAAGGATTTTGAAAAGGTAATGCAACAAGAATTTGAAATGTCCTCCATGGGTGAACTCAACTTCTTCCTTGGACTCCAAGTCAAGCAATTGCAAGATGGGAACTTCATCTCTCAAGCCAAATACGCAAAGGAACTCGTGAAGAGGTTTGGACTTGAAGACGCTAAAACATGCAACACTCCCATGGCAACTACAACCAAGCTTGATAAGGACGAACAAGGTAAAAATGTTGATATTAAATTGTTTAGAAGCATGATAGGTAGTCTTTTATATTTAACGGCAAGTAGGCCGGATATCATGTTTAGTGTGTGTCTTTGTGCTAGATTTCAATCGTGTCCCAAAGAATCTCATTTAATTGCCGTGAAACGCATTATTCGATATGTTAAGGGAACGATTGGATTAGGTCTTTGGTATCCGAAAACTATAGATTTTTCTATGATTAGTTATTCGGACGCCGACTATGCGGGTTGTAGAGTAGATAGAAAGAGTACTAGTGGGACATGTCAATTTCTCGGTAATTGTCTTGTTTCATGGTCCTCTAGGAAGCAAAATTCCGTAGCTCTATCAACCGCCGAGGCGGAGTATGTTGCCGCGGGGGCTTGTTGTGCACAAGTCCTTTGGATGAAACATACTCTCCTTGATTATGATTTGCATTATAAAAATATTAAAATATTTTGTGATAATACTAGTACTATTCATTTAACTAAAAATGCAAATCAACATAGTAAGACCAAGCACATTGAGATTAGATATCACTTTCTTAGAGATCATTTTGAGAAAGGTGATATTGATATTGATTATGTTTCCACCGATTTTCAACTAGCCGATATTTTTACAAAACCACTTGATTTTGCTAGATTTTCGTTTATTTGTGGAGAATTAAATATGTGTATTATTGATTAAACATGTTTTTCATACCCTTTTTGATGTATGACAAAAAGGGGGAGAATAAGTTACATGTACAAAAATAAGTTCATTTGGTCTTGGTTCCATATGAATTTATGAGTTTTTATGTGTTTTTTGAATCTCTATGATTTAAGTTTAATTGGTATCAAGGAGCAAATTTTTGATTTTTGGTGTTTTTGGTATCAAGTACAAGTTTTAAAGTTTCATTTGTATTGTATTGTTGATTTCAATAATTGGTGCATCATTTCTTTTTTATCATTTCAATTATTGGTATCTAGAGCATATTTATAATGTTTAAATATAGCATAATTTGAGGGGGAGTTTTCTCCTCCCCATATTTTTGTAAATAGCCTATTTGTTTTGTCATCATCAAAAAGGGGGAGATTGTTGGCCCAAGAGGTTACACTCTCCATTGTTTTGTGTTTTGATGATAACAAACCAAATAAGTGCTATTTGGTACTAATGATTTGATCAAGATGCATTTCAGGTTTTGTACCATGTTTAGAGCTCATTCGCTTCGCTTTTGCAAAAACTTCTAAGTTCCATATAGCAATGAAGGCAAATTAGACATCAAGGAAGGATCATAGAAGAGAAGGCACTTGCAAGGCATCGGATGGCTCAAAGATTGCTTCAGAGGTCCTTAGGTTTTGTTTTATAACTTTATAGCATGTTAAAGAATAGAGAGTAGGTTTGAAGCTCAAACACACACGTTTTCACGCGTATGCTATTTCCAAGTTTATTCCTCATAAAATATACAAAAATACTTTAACACTAATTCTTCCTTCTACAAATCTGTTTTTATGTTGTATACTGATTTCCTGTTCAAAATAGTTTTGATCAAAATATTTTTCCTCTCAAAATTCCCTTTCTATTTCAATTTTTGACCTGAGCCGGTCGACCGGCAATATACCACCAGTCGACCGAAGATCTGGCAGAGTGCACGTATCCGTGTGCACGTCTGTCGGTCGACCGGTAGGCTACCGGTAGTCGACCGAAGTTTTTAGTTTGCTCTCTGTATCTTACCAGTCGACCGGTGGTCTACCGGCCTTCGACCGATAGTTTATCTTTTATCTTTTCGGTCGACCGGCTGTCTACCGATAGTCGACCGGTACATGTTTTGAGTCTCAGTCAGGAGCAGTCGACTGTACCAGTCGACCGATAGTTCATAACGGTCAAATTTTTGAACTATCGGTCGACCGGGCCAGTCGACCGATATGGCCGTTGAACAGTAAAACGGGCATATTTTTAATCTGTTTTAACTTGATTTTTGAAATTAAATATCCGTTGGAGGGTATATTTGGAACTAATTACTTCCTAATCTTCAGTAATTAATTCCTAACCCTAAACCCTAGCCCTCTCCTATAAATAGGGGTGTTTGGGAAGAGTTTCTTTACAACAATTATTCAAGAGAAAATTCAAAAGTTTGGGATATTTCAAAAGAGCTTGTTTCTTGTTTTTGTGCTGATATTTCTCATTCATTTTCAGAAGTGTTCTTGATATACTCTCTGAATTTGATTTTCTTTCTTCACTTACACAAGAGCTTCATTCCTTCTCAATATTCTCTAAGGACCTTTGTAAGGGAAGAGATATTTGAAAGAGAGAGTTTGTGATCTTTTGATTACTTAGAAATTGTATTGTGCTGAAATTGTAGGAGTTGGGTACTCCATTTGTAATTGATCTTTGTGATAGTGAAAGTAGCTAGAATCCTTCTGGGGAAGGCGGGGAGTAGAGCTGGGTGCTCGAACCTCGATAACATATCTTTGTGTTTGCGATTGGTTTACTTTCCATTGCTATTACTTAGTGTTTTTGATTGCTATTGCCATATTCATTCATTCATCTCATTGCATTTGCTTCATAATTTTAAATTGGCCTTAGATTAGCATAATCACCTATTCACCCCCCCCCTCTAGGTGATTTTCAATTAGCTCTATCTCATCCTTGTCGTTGAGTTCCTTCAAGGTTGTAGCCTTGACTTCCCATGAAGGAGGAAGAGCCCGGATGATCTTTCTTACTCTTTGATCATTGTTGATGTCCTTACCTAGAGAAGAAAGTCCATTAGTAATCTTGGTAAATTTTGTAACCATATCATCTATGGTTTCATTCTCTTGCATGCTAAAATTTTCATATTGGGACCGAAGAAGGTCTATCTTGGCCCTCTTCACTTGTGATGTCCCCTCATGTGTGACTAACAAATGGGTCCAAATCTCGTATGCGGATTTGCAATGGATGACTCTAGCTATGTCATCATCATTGAGGGCTTGTAGGAGTGCATAATGAGCCCTAGCATTGGCATCAAACTCCTTGGTCTCAATTTCGGACCAAGTAGATTCATCACCGGTGGGTGTGGTAAAAGATTTGGTCACGGCCTTTGCAACTCGGCTACCTAGAGATTGCAAGAACACGGTCATCTTAACCTTCCAAATGGGAAAGTTAAGTCCATCAAACTTAGGGGGTGTCTTGATACCATCGGCCATGTTTACTAAATGAGTATGAATGAAATGATTAGCAATGTGAGGATCTCTCTAAGGTTGTTAAGCCAAATCCTAGAGTCCAAGCTCTGATACCAATTGAAATACACCTAGAGGGGGGGTGAATAGGTGTAATTGCTAATATAATGATCTTTTTAAACTTAATTGAATGAGTGATGCAACGATCTCTCAAAACACGACTAAGAGCCGAATACCCCGTGAGAGGTTCTGAACTCCTTCCTCCCAATTCCCCTTAAAAATGGGTTAGAGGTGCGCAATGCAACCGTGTTGTATGAGATATGATCGAACAAGTAAAGAATGAAATGCTATGATGAAATACACACAATCAACAACACAAGTAAAATGAACAAGAGAATATTGCACAAGGAAAGGGTTAGTTCTCAAGCAAATAGTTGTAGACAATATAAAGCTAGAGAAATGTAAAGCAAGATGACACAAGGCAATCGCAAACACAAATGATTTATTTCGAGGTTCGAGCCACCGCTCTAGTCCCCGCCTTCACCTCCGTGAAGGGTTTCCAGTATCCACCGAGGATGCCTTACAAGTTTGGTCTACCGAAGACCCCAAGCCCTTAGCTTCACAACTTACAAAGAACTCCACCTAGGAGTTGTCTCCACAAGAACAAGAATCACAAGAACAATAGTGATCTCCTCAAGATCACAAAACTCTTTCTCAAACTCTTTTACAATTCTCACTCTTTTTACAACTTCACTATAGTATGAGTAAATGAATTTTTGGCTCTATGAAGTGAGGTGAGAAAAACTTCAGTTGTAGAGTGATATTAGCAATCAAACACAACTGAAAAACTAGCTCAAAAGATTGGAGTTGAAAGCTTTAAACAATTTTCCTTTTTCTCTTTGAAAACAATGAAAAACTTGAGGATTTTCTAAGTAACATAACAAAGACCTATTGCCCTCTATTTATAAGGAGAGAATAGGTTAAAACTCTTTTCTTTTCACCTAATTTGACCTGCAAAAGGCATCCAACAACTCTCTAAAACTCTGTTAAAGAAGACAGAAAAAACAGATTTTCAGACTTGCCCAAAGAGGAAAGAGCCGTTGGCCAGCAGCAGGCTTGGCGGTCGACCGGTCCGGTCGACCGTCGCCTTGCTGGCAAAGAGCCGTTGGGCTCCGGTCGACTGTCCGGTCGACCGTCCCCTTTGAGGAAACACAATTTCCTTAGAGCGGTCAACCGGGCGGTCGACCGAAACAGACCGAGAGTGGCCTGCTTTCAGTCGGTCGACCGGGCCGGTCGACCGACAGACGTGCACAAACGTGCACGTCCTGACACAGGCGCCGGTCGACCGGGCGGTCGGCCGGTCAACCTGAAATAGGGAAACCTGGCAGGATTTTGAGTTGGAAATTTGTGAAAAAATATTTTGAGATACTTATAACTAAGTATTATGCAAAAATAGTCTATACACATGTTTTAACAAGATATTCAATTTGTAACAAGTTTGGATACATGTATATATAAACTTAGGCATAAAACTTAGAAACAAACATTTTTAAAACATAGAGTTTTGTAAAGGAAAAATGTGTGTGTGTATCCTAGAGCCAAATATCATATACTCAAACCTTAATATTCTAATCTTACAATGTTCTAAGGACTTCAAGGCTTCAAGAGGGGCTTTCTCCACTTGATCTTCAATTTTGCATCTTGAGCCCAATTTGAGTTGTCTTGAGTCCAAGTCACCTTCCTTTAGGGAAGAAAACACCTATGCAAGATAGAAAACCTGAAACACACTTAAACAATAAACAATATTTGTACGAATAACTAATATGTTTTGTAATCATCAAAACACACTAAAGACGGGTGATTGTAACCTTGGGCCAACAAATAGTTCCTTTGCATAAAGGTTAAGCTTGCCTATGATCCATCGTAAGGCTACATCTTCAAGAAGTTAGGGATTAGTGGGAGCAATTAGTAGAAAGTTAGCCATGCGCTTTTACCATCTAGGAAAATCACTTTTACAAACCACCAAATCATTCCAAAATAATTTAAACTCGTTTTCATTTTCAAATTCTTTATTTGAAATAAAGAACTTTCTCTTTTCTTGAACAAAGAAGCCGCATTATGCTTTCATCGCTCTCCCTCCTTGTGGATACGACCCGTAGAATCACTTTGCTACTACGGAAGAATCACAAAAGCAGTAACATCAACCCACACTCTTTTTACTTATTCTTATGCTTGCTTTTTGCCGATCAAATTTTGGCGCCGTTGTCGGGGAGGGAACGACTTTATTGTTCAATACTAAAAATTTTCTTTGTTCTTGTGTGTTGGATAAGTACTAAGGAACTCACTATCACGGGAAGTGAAAGTGGTGGCCAAAGACATCGCACGATGATTCATTTGCCCTCAGAAAATTCATGTAAAAACGAGTTTCTCCGATTGAAGTACTAACGAACTCTTCTGTAGGGTTGCCGAAAGCCGCTCAAATTGCTTTCTAAATTTTTTTAGTTCCCTTGAATTCCTCACCTTATATATGTGTAATAAACTCAACAGAAATCCACTTGTTGCTTAATTGAAATTTGGACTAGACTATTGCATTTAGGGCACGTGTCTAATTCAATTCATTTCAATTTCTGCTGAAGAGTGCTGGAGAAGAGGTATGTGTGCATTAATATAGAATAGGACCAACATTTTGGACTGATTTATCACTTTGAGTGTTACCTTGTTGTGAATAAATTGTACACTTGCACAATTGACATTAGGGACAAAATCTCAAATAAACAAGATAAGGTGGAGATTTCATCACCCTTCCTTAGCCCAAAAATCATCTCCAAGTACACTCACATAACCCAAGCCTTAAATAAAAACTAATAGACGTTGGCCCTAGGGACATCTCTGACTCACTAGGAGTTAACCGAGGGGCAAAATTGCAAGAATTATACTCCTGCAAAATCGGTGTCTATGGAAAGTGGATTGAGAAGTAAAGCCTTGAAAGCTCCATGGTTTGGCGTAATTAAAACCCGTGGCTCACGCCCGGATACCTCCCACCGAGTTTTGCCCTTTCCTGGCTGATTAGCTAGCAGTCGAGTTCCTGCAACAACCTCCCCTGGAGAATCGACCAGTTAGGAGTCGTCTAGGTTCAGGTACATTAGACTAAGGCTTTGTGGTCATTTTTCTTTCTTTTGTTTGTTTATTTATTCTTTTCGATTGATTGTTGTCTTTACGTTGTTTGTAGTGTGCTGCATGCAAGAGTGGGTAAGAGATCCTGTATCTTTCAGATTAACTAGAAATACTTCTTTACCCTTACATCCAGAATCTGTGATGGCGTCACTTCAGGACAGGTTTTATCAGATCAGAACCTCATTACCATCTTGTATAAAATTACCTGAGGCAAATGGAAATAATTTTAAATTAAAGCCTCAATTCATCAACACTCTCCCAAGGTTTCATGGTTTAGAATCAGAAGACTCATACTTCTTTGTTAGGGAGTTTGAAGAAGTATGCCTCATGATGCATATACCCCAGCTAGGAGACAATGCCGTTAGGTTACGTTTCATCCCCTTCTCCCTAAAGGACCTAGCGAAGAAATGGTTGTACAGTTTGGCGGTAAATTCAGTCACGACGTGGGATGTTTTCGTCAAGGCCTTCTTGAAGAAATTCTACTCAATCCATAAAACTGCCCTCACTAGAAAGAATATCATGCAGTTCTTACAAGAACCGATCGAGCCATTTTGGAGATGCTTTGAGCGATTCAAAGATCTCCTAGCTCAGTGTCCCATCACGGTGTGGAGAAATGGCGTCAGTGCCAGATTCTCTACGATGATTTAGACTATCAAACAAAAACCCTGTTAAAAACCATGTGTCAGGAAGGGTTCCTGCAAAAGAATGAGAACCAGGGTTGGGACTTATTTGAGGATTTAGCTGAGAAAACCCTACAATGGGAGCCGCCTCAGAAAAACTAAGGAATTCACAATCTATAGCTTCAAGAGGAGGGCTCCTATCTCTTGAATCATCCATAGCTGCAGAAGCTAAGATTGCAACCCTAATGAAAAGAATAGAGGCTCTAGAAATAAAGAGATAGCCAATGCCAACTAAATCAACCCACCACCAATTCACAATCCGAGTTGTTCATACTGTCAGGCACTAAACCATGTCTTTGAAGAGTGCCCTGTTTTTCATACCCAGCAAGTGCCACCAGAACACCTGAACGCGGCCTACTCGGCCGCCGCATAATCCTTACTCACAAACATACAATCCAGGTTGGAGAAATCACTCAAATTTCTCTTGGGCCCAGAACAATCCTCCCAGGCCTAATTTCTCCAATAATTTTCACCATCCCAGTCCTCCACCAAATTTTCCTAATCAAGCTCCATCCTCCTCCTCTCAAAGCTCACCAATGGAAAGAAATTCAGCAAATTGGAGGAAAGCATGGAAGATTTTATGAAGTCCCAAGCCGCTTTCATGCAAAACTAGGGACAAATGCTGAACAACCATTCACAGGCTATATCGAGATTGGAAATGCAGATGAGCCAATTAGCTAGCTCCCTAAGTGAAAGACCAAAGGGTACTTTAGCTAGTTAGCCGCTAGTTAACCCAAAAAACTCCAATCAAGCACATGAAATTCAGGATCCTTCGATCAACCAATGCAATGTTGTTCGCACACTTCGATCTGAAAAGAAGATAGACAACCAGGTCTACCAACAGAAAAATCCTGTCCACATTGATCCTACTCCAGCCTCCACCTCTGCTAGTTCCTCCAATTTGCTCAACAAACATCTGACGAGGACAAAGTTGCTGAACAAATTCATAAGCCTGTAGCACCCTTTCCCAATAGGCTTAGGAACAACAATAAGAATATGCACATGGAGAAGATGCTTGAGATGTTTAACCAGGTCAAACTGAATGTGCCTCTTCTTAACGCTATCCAACAAGTCCCAGCTTATGCCAAATTTCTTAAGGATATGTGCACAAAGAAAAGAAAGACAAATGTGCCCAAGAAAGTGTTCTTGGCAACCAATATAAGTGAAATTCTGTCCGGTCCCATTCCGATGAAATGCCCGACTAGGATGAAAAAAAATCCGGATGTGTAAGATCAACAAACTCGGGGGGTTGTTCAACATACACTTCCTCTTCAATAAATCCATTTAAGAAATCACTTTTTACATCCATTTGAAAAAGTTTAAATCTTTATATGAAGCAAATGCAATTGTTATCTGTATGGCTTCAAGCCGTGTTAAGGGTGCAAAAGTTTTCTAAAAATTGATACCTTCGACTTGAGTGTAACCTTGGGCGACTAACCTAGTTTTATTCCTAACAACATTGGACAACTCATCCAACTTGTTCCTAAAAATCCATTTAGTACCAATTGTTGGTCTATCATGGGGTCTAGGAACAAGATGCCAAACTTGGTTGCGCTCGAATTGATTGAGCTCCTCTTGCTTGGCAAGCAACCAATTGAGTCGCCCTCGGCTTCAAGGATGTTCTTTGGTTCAAAATAAGAAATAAATGCATAGTACCAACAAAGATCATGAAGTTTAGAACGAGTAGCTACCCCTTTTGATACTTCACCTATAATAAGATCCTTAGGATGATGTGGAGTGAATCTCTAATCTTTTGGAAGTGGTTGTGTTGGCTCCTCTTCAACTTCTTGAACTTCACTTTCCCATCAACCTTTGGCTTGTCTAGAGTAGGTGAGTCTTTCAAGGTAATCCTCTCCATGTCTTTACCTAAAAGGAATCTATTTCTACAACATTCTCCATAAAAATATTAGATTCCTCAAACTTTACATATATAGATTCTTCAATAGTTAAAGATGATTTATTGAAGACTCTATAAGTTTTACTAGTGTTTGAATAACCAACAAAAATAGCTTCATATGATTTTGCATCAAATTTACCTAAATTATCTTTAGTATTTAAAACAAAATATTACAACCAAAAACTTTAAAGTATGAAACATTTGGTTTTCTTGAATAGTAAACTTCAAAAGATGTTTTAGAAGTGTTTTTGCATAAGAAAACCCTATTTGATATGTAACAAGATGTGTTTACGGCCTCGGCCCATAGGTATTGAGGGAGACCGTACTCATTTATCATTGTCCTAGCCATTTCTTGTAATGTTCGATTTTCCTCTCAACAACTCCATTTTGTTGTGGAGTTCTAGGACAAGATAGTTCATGCTTACTTCCATGTTCTTTAAAAAAAGTAGTAAAGAATTGGTTATTGAATTTACCACCTCTATCACATCCTTTCTAAACCTAATTCTTACACCATTCGGTCATTTTTTCCTAGATGATTGAAAGTTCTTTGTCCTGAAAAAGGTTTGCTAACACTTAAATATTTTTCACTTACTAGATTTTGTGGGTGCAATCTGCTGAAAACCCTCAGGAGATAACACTCCTCCCCTAAGGGAAACTTAGAGGTTTAAAGGCTTATTGCACATGCTCAGTGCAATCGCGTCACCTGCGAAAGTGGTGTAATAATTTTCTTGTTTTTTGTTTTGCTCAGGACGAGCAAAAAGATAAGTGTGGGGGTGTGATTAGTCTCTAATTTTGCATAATTTTCATCACATTCTCATATTTATTTGATGTAAAATTCTATTAATAAAGCTTTGCTTGCTTAATCCTAGGTCCATGGTGTGCAAATGAAGAAGAAAACCCTAAACCACTATTTAATGGGCGATTAAAGGCCTACCAAGTAGCCATTGACTTTAGGGAGGAGATTTTATCAGCCCAGGGCATCAAATCATGAATTTAGGAGATCAAGTGGACAGGGGATAGACAGGACGACGCACTGCCCGAAGCCAGGCGCGTGCTGCCCTAGCAGGGCTGCGAAAACTCAGCCCAGGCCGCGTTTTCGTGGCCATACGGGCGCGCGCGCGCCCAGGCTTTTGGCAGGGGTCGTCCCCCTAGCCCCCTTTCCCTTGGTGCCTATAAATACCCCCCTGGGGTTTGAAGAGAAGGAATCCAGAGTTAGAGCATTGTTGTAATCTTGTTTTTAGGATTGTAGTTATTTTAGTTCCCTTCTTCTTCTAGTTTTAGTTTAGCCATTAGAGTGAGAGAGAGAGAGTGTACAAGTTATATTTGAAGGTGACAAGCTAATACAAGTAACTACTTCTCTTTCTTATTTCCATTTACTTGTGTTTTTCATTTGATTTTACATTCTTGCTTTAGTGTAACTCCCTCTATTTACCTCTTCTCTTTTGTTGTTTCTTTTCTTAAGCATGTCTAACTAACTCTTTCATTGCATGACTAACTAACTACTAACCCACTAATCTCTAACAACTTGATTGATAACCCAAATGAGTCAATAGTGTCAAATAAGCCTCGTGCAAACGAGAGCTATAACATCTTAAGACGAGGGTTCTAACTCTAACTTACCTACAAGTATTAACTTTCTTATATTTCATGCTTAATGAGTTTTTGATAATCTATGGATTGTGTGCTTTACTTGTTATTGTAAGTTAGAGATTTTCCTTTTAACTTTGCCGATACCATTAGTGCACTTGTGTCTTCCCTTATTCTCGCCTTCTATTGGATCTTGTAAGGGAATGTCTAAGTTTTTGCCGTGTTAAGCTAAGTTATAGGAAGAACTTTCACTCGATTTTCACGTGAATAGTTCCTTTACATAAAGGTTAAGCTTGCCTATGATCCATCGTGAGGCTACATCTTCAAAAAGTTAGGGATTAGTGGGAGAAATTAGTAGAAAGATAGCCATGCGCTTTTACCATCTAGGAAAATCACTTTTACAAGCCACAAAATCATTCCAAAATAATTCTTGAAACCAACTCGTTTTCATTTTCAAATTCTTTATTTAAAATAAAGAACTTTCTCTTTTCTTGAACAAAGAAGCCGCATCAAGCTTTCATCGCTCTTTCTCTTTGTGGATACGACCCGTAGAGCCACTTTGCTACTACGAAAGAATCGCAAAAGTAGTAACATCGACCCACACTCTTTTTACTTATTATTGTGCTTCCTTTTTGCCGATCAAGGTTGCAGCCTCAGGTGAGCTAGTGAGCTCTGTGTTGGTGCTGTGACACCGTGAGAGAGGATTTGTCAGTCCATTGAGTTCTAATGAGAACTTGTAATGGTTGACGATCTAGTGAGATCGGTCATAGTGAAATTCCTTCATAGTGTTGAAGGTAGGAACGTAGAGCAGTGGCTCGAACCTCAGAATATATCATCGTGTTTGCGATTGCTTACTCTTCTCTCTTCACTCTACTCTCTCTTTACTTACTTGCACACTTATATCGTTTACTTATTTGCAAGTTTTTTTGAGTTGTGATTGGTATTTGCTAGGTTACTAGCAAGTAAATTTTAATTCCGCATTACTTGCCATTTAGTATAGCCATCACCTATTCACCCCCCCTCTAGGTGATTTACATTTTTCATTTCTTTTTAACTTAGTTTTTTAAACACCAACAATCACCATTTTCTTCTATCTTTCACTTTCTCCAAATTAACATAACCATAATTCTTTTTTTTTGTAAAAACATATAAGAACTTTTAACCAGTTTTAGTAAACTTGAAAAGAAACTTATTAATACGCTTCCATCACAAGTCCCTCCTTGTAGATTATAACCTGCATAGCCACTTATTATAGCGGTAGAATTGAGAACCTTACAATATATTTCTAAACTCTTATCTTTTCTGTGCATAAGTTTATCTCAATCAACATTCTACAGGCCAACTACATGAAAGCCCTTACCTTCAATAGAGGACGTGCTTTCTAGATCGGCTTAACTGCCACCCTCTGATTCCACTAAAGTTAACCAAGCGGTACAGAGACCTGACCTTGTGTTGTGATAAACATCAACAAAATAAGAGAGAAACACTGAGTGGAGACTCGGCAACAAAAGTGTAAAAGATCTACCATTATCAAGCAATAAAAACTAATTATCACAAAACACAAGAACACCAGATTTAACTTAGTTCGACAAGAGTGCCTAAGTTCGCGAGGAGGTGGGAGAAATTATATTGAAAAAACAGAGAAGAAAATACACGAGTTATAAGAATATCTCTCTCACACAATTCTCAATTGTGGAAATTGATTTTCCCTTGACTTTCTTGACATGCCTTCAAAGACCACCCGAAACGGTTTATATAGACTCCTAGCACCGTTCTAGTCCAATACAAACTTCAATACAAACATCACTGCCTTAGAGACTCAAATCCAACTCGAACTGCAAACAGAACCCAAAAAAGTGTTGGCCCAAAGGCCTTCCACCCTAGTTTTGATGATGATTAACTCATGTAGTTATGTGTACTAATAATCTTGTGATTTTAGTTTCAGATCATTAATCAAGTTATTAGTTGGTGATTAGCTTTAACAAGATGATTTGGAAGCTTTCACATGTTGATTCAAGAGCCCGAGCGTCAAAGATCATATATAGCACTTGTTCGGTGGATCAAGGAATTTTGGATCGAGTCGGCTTGGAGATTGCGCTCTACAAGAAGACATCGGTACCATAGTTTAGTTTTGTGTTTAGATCCAAAATTGTAAAGATTAGAATAGTATGATAATGCTCAAGTTCACAACACACACGTTTCATGTTTTGAATATTGGATTTCGTTTTTCCGTTTTAGGTTTAACCGATCTTGGTTTCATGAATAGATAGATCAAAACAAGTTTACATGGTTTAATGTATATATGATTTGTTCTATATACATGCATGCTTAATTTCCTAGACAAACTTACTTTGATATACCTACTTCATGTGTTTTAGGTTTTGTGTTTTAACAAAACTTATTTTTGGAATTAAAGACAAAAACTATGATATATTTTTGTTTCATGTATATTGGATTTCTATCCATATGCATCATGCTTCAAAGTGTTTAAATATCATGTTTTTGTATTTGGAAGAGTTTTGGACAAAACGTATTTTCTATTCAAAATCCAAAGTTTTAGAAAATACAGTTTTTGATTTTTGATAAAAATGATAAGACACAAAAATAGTTCATATTGATTGATATTTGAGCTAAGCTTTTTACCACATGTTTATATATCAATGCAAAATGATAAAACTATTTTTGCTGATTTTTAAAAAAGATAAAAGAATTTTTAAACATGTTTTTAACTCAGTTTTCTGTTCCAGGCTTCACCAGTCGACTAGTCTTCTGACCAAGTCGACTTGGCTGAAGTCGGTCGACCGGGTCGGTCGACCGACGTGCACAGATTTGTGCACGTTTGGCAGACTTGGGACGGTCGACCGTCCGGGTCGACCGGGTCTGAGAGTAGAGCTCTCTGTTTGTTTGGGTCGACCGGGGCGGTCGACCGGTAGCTGGCAACGGGCAAAATTTGACCGTTGGACGGTCGACCGGCCGGTCGACCGGCAGTGCATTTCTGGCTTTTTCTGCTGCCAACGGCTATATTTTTCTGGGGTCTATAAATTCCACATTTGTGAGAGTTTTTCTCTAAGATTTTCAGTGCGAATTTTTTCCTACTCTCTAGTGTTTTCACATCAATCAAAGAAGTTTTTGGATTCAAATTGAACAATCTATTTGGTGTTTTTGCTAGGGTTTGGAAATTCAAAGAAAAGGGTTTTGGGAAAAAGAGTTTTGATTCATCCTCTATATCTTGGTTTCAGTTTTTCCCAAGGATTTTCTTTGTGATTTTGATTTCCATCCCATTTGTTTTCTCCACACTTGAGCTAAAATCTACTATCTTTTCTATAGGATCTTTGTGTGGGAAAAAGAGATTGTTTGTGGTTGTTGTTTAGACCACCGAGTTAAAAAACCCAATCTTTGCTTTGTGCCTTGCCCTCATTGTGTTGAGGAAGTTGTGCAATTGGGTTGTATCCCTCAAGTTGTGAGGTGATCCTTGTGTTTGTTTTGTGCTAATCCCTCAGGTTGTGAGGTGATTGTTTTGTTGGATTGGAGCTTGCCTCAAGGAGGAGGTTGTGGTTGTAAAGAGAGGAGTTGGGTACTCCTTGTGAGAGTTCTTTGTGGACTAGCCAGTGGATTAGAAATCCTTCGTGTGTCAAAGGCGGGGATGTAAAGCTGGGTGCTCGAATCACGAAACATATCTTGTTGTTTGCGCTTGATCCATTGACTCTCTCTATCTCTCTCTTTACTTTGTCCATTGCAACTATTCATATTGTGCATTCTTTATTGCTTGGCTTGGTTGTGTGTGCATAACTTGTTGATTGCACTTGAGTGTATTGCATTAAGTTTTTAAATTCCGCATTGAGTTGATTAGATTAGCATAATCACCTATTCACCCCCCCTCTAGGTGATCTTTCAATTGGTATCAGAGCTAGCGCTCATGATATTTAGTTTTAACCACATAGGAGTGAGATCTTGGTTTGCTAATCTTCATTTGCATTGTTCATTTGCACTCATTTAGTTTGCACTCATGGATAGCCCTCCTATGTTTGACCATATTAGACTTGATGTTTGGAAGGCCAATATGAGTAGCCATTTGAAAAGACTAGGACATCTAGTTTATCAAGCCTCCACTATGGAATCATTCCCTAATAGTAGCAAGCATAAAAAGGCTAATGCATTAGCACTTAGAACACTTAGAGTATCTCTTAGTGAACATCTTTTACCGGTGTTTAATCATTATGACTCGGCTTTTGCAGTTTGGAGCTTATTGACGTCTCCCGAGTTTCCAAGGATTATCAACAAGATGAGGAGATCTAAGAGAGAAAAGTCCGAAGAGCATTGCTTCATGGTCCAAGGGAAAAACTCCCTTGAGGTACAATCGGACACTCAATTAGATGATAGCTCTAGTTCCTATTGCCATGGTTGTTTTGAAGTTCAGACTTTAAATTTAGAACTTGCTCAAAAGCTTGAAAATTTTATGGAAAAACACAATCCT
This sequence comes from Agave tequilana, assembly GCA_038442645.1. Taxonomy (NCBI): domain Eukaryota; kingdom Viridiplantae; phylum Streptophyta; class Magnoliopsida; order Asparagales; family Asparagaceae; genus Agave; species Agave tequilana. The sequence continues at coordinate 78,591 of JAVJIF010034450.1, forward strand.
TTGAAAGAGGACAACCTTGTTTTGAAAAATGAATTAAAGGATTTATGTTCTAATTTTGAATTGGTTTTACAAGAAAAGGAAGAGATCACTAGTGAACGTAACTCACTAAGATCTCAACTAGACCTTGCCCTTATGAGATTGATATTTTAAAAAACAAATATGATTGTAATGATGTTGTGAAAAACAATGAGGTTTTATCTTCTAAATTGGATTTTGTTTAAAAGATAACCTTGTTTTGAAAAATAAAATTGATTCAATTACAAAAGAATTGGATTTAGTTTTAAAGAAAAATGAATCTTTGAAAATTGAAATTGATTCTCATGTGTGCCATACTAGTATAGCTTCTTCTTCTTATAGCACACCTATTGCATACTCCACTTTATCTTCCTCTATTGAAAATGATATAAATGTTTTGAAGAAAAGTGTTGAATGTTTGGGCTCCACTTTGAGCCAATGCACATTGAATCATTCACGTTTGGAAACCTTGATTCGCAAGAAACAAGGTCCATCTTTGCATGCACACCCTACACGGCATACACATGCTTTCCACGGACACAACCATAACATGTATGCTCATGTGTACACATGCACACATTGTGGCCGAAAAGGTCACCTTGCTAGATTTTGTTAGGATCGTGTTTTCATGAAAATTTAGCAACTAATCTTGTTTGGGTTAGAAAAGATACTAACCCCCGTGGACCCAAAAGAAAATGGGTACCAAAGACCACCTCTATGCTTTTTGATGTAGGTGGGAGCTCTCGCATCACGTGAGAGTATTGGTGCCTTGAGGTGGATGCATTCTAAGCTTAAAAGAGAACCATTTGGATGCTTCACTCTCAAGGAGATTTGGTGGGAGGACCACCGTGGTTTGGAGAACTAGAGATACACCTTCATTGGTTTTGGTATCACTCTCTAACTCCCATTTTTATTTGCATGCTTTTCATGTTCATCTATTTATAGCATGCCATGCTTTATTGTTCATTATGCTTATGCCATGCTCATTAGAATAGTGTTATACATGTTTAGTTACTTGAGCACCCATGTTTTATATGGATCTACATTTAGTGTTCTCACCTTGTTTAAACTAACATGTATGCCCTAGATCTAATGCACATGCATATACATAATGATCATGTGAATGTTTATGATTTTTGTTCTTGTTGAATCATGTTTCATTGTTTCATGATTAATATGATATTTTCCTTGTTTATTAGACTTATGCTTTACATGATTAGTTGTTGAGACACCCATATTTAGTATGGACCCATATTTTGTGTTCTCTTTATGTTTTAGCTATCATGTTAATCATAGTTCTAATGCACATGTCTTTGTCATGCTAATCATATGTTTGACTATGACTTTGTGTTTTAATGATTCATGTTTTGACAAATAACTTGTGTTGTAATAGCTTAACAATGGTGATGTGTTGTATGATTTCTAATTTTGCCACATGTTTTGATGTTTATAGGCTATTATGTATTTCTTGATACTAATAGCATGTGGATGTTCTTCATGATCATTTTTATGTCCTTCATGATTGATTTGTATCCTGTTTTATGCTTAATGATTTGATTACTTGCTTAGATGTTAGTTTTCATTAAGACTAGAATTTATACTTGTACATGTAGTGGGACACAAATAAATCTTTACATATGTTTGTGCTTGGATGCGTGTTTGTACCCACTAAATGTGCTAGTATAGTCTAGTTTTGATGATTCATGCATTCTAACTTGTATTCCTCATTTTGAATATGTTTCTATGATCATGTGTTTTAACTTCATGTATATGTATATCTTGTCCAAACTATTGATTATACATGTACATCCTTGAGCCACGTGCCTTCATGCATATACTTTTGTGGACTCATTATGTTTAGGATATGTATGTATACTTTAGTTTGTACATGACATACATATGCCTTGAAGTTTAAATCGTTTGGATGAATTTCAAGTTTGCTAAGTGATTTTACATTTATAATGAATCTCTTGTTTTTAAGATGATTTCAATTGATGATTTCACATCTTAGATGAATTTCATGTTTTCAAGGAATTTCATATGAGCTTAATGGAATACTTTCATGTTGATATGTGTCACATTTTACTTGTACACTCACTTTATTAGTTTACTCATAATTTGTTTTCATGAGACTATGATATGGACTTTATGGATTTTGAGTGTTTAGTGATCATGTGATTTACATGTGTTTCATGAAAAACAATTTTGTTTTATTCCTTACTTGAAGGATTTCGTACTAGTTTTAAAAAATTTTCCTATAACTAGTTCGTATTCTTCACTATGGTAGAGATTTTCAAATATACTACATTTTCAAATCTATTTTTGAAAACCCCTACCTTCCATGGGAGGTTGGATGGGAGATCATGTTCATGAATGCCTTATAATGAAAATTATTTTAATCTTGAACCATGATTGGGAGGTAGTTATATGATGTATACACTTGATCATTATTGTTATTTCAATTGGTATCATTGAATTCTTTCAATTGGTATCAATCTTGACATTTCTTGTATACTCATATGTGTTTGTATGTATGTATGCTTTCAATTCCAAGAATATCAATTTCTATTGGTATCTATTCTTCATACATATATATGTTTTATTTGTGTTTATTATACCCCTATATCTTTAAGCACAAAATCTTGTTTATGCTAGTGCTTGAGCTTTAACCTTGTTTCAATTGATTACTTTTAAATTGGTATCAAGCATATGCATTATTTTAGTTGGTATTTCATAAAGGGGGAGAAATTTTGATTTTGTCTTTCAATTGGTGATTTTTCAATTGGTGATTTTTCAATTGGTATTTGATTCCCACTCCCTTACTTTATGATTGAAAATTTCAAATTGGTATCAAGATTCTCATGTGTTTTGTTTAAAAATTGGTATCAATAATTTTTGTTTGTTTCCTTTATGATAGAAAATAGTCATTTCAATTGTTTATATGACTTTAAAAAGAAAAATACTATCTTTTGATATCAAGATGTCTTATGTTTTAAATTGGTATCTAAAATTTTTTAAAAGAAAAATACAAAATTTTGATTTATATTGACAATATGCAAGGAGAGCTTAACATCTCTTCTACATATAGATTCATGATGAGTGTATTTTATATTGAAGAGCTTAACATCTCTTCTTTATGTGGTACACGTGTGTAGGGAGAGCTTCACATCTCCTCTTATGCATTACATTATGTGTGTTATGTGAATTAGGGCTTAACATCCCTCCTTCATGTAATGCATATGTGTAGGGAAGCTAACTTAGCGTCTTCCTCTTCATGAATGTATATAGCATATAACATGTATTGATCTTTGTTTATTTTTAATTGGTATCAAGATGCTTCATTGACATATTTTCAATTGATATCCTAATTGATTGTCACCCCTTATTGACTTTGATTTTGTTTTAGACATAAAGGGGAAAATATTATTTTTATTGATTCGTTGTTTCGAACAAAAAGGGGGAGAAAAATTATGAATTTAGTTTTGTTTTTACCCCTTATTGAAGATTGATTCTTTGTATTAAAAAGAGAGAAGATTTTGTTTTGTTTTGGTTTTTACCCCTTTGTTGATGATTGACAAAAAGGGGGAGAAGTATTTTGGGTTTATATATGCATGTTTTTGTTTTGCATATATTAAGTTTAATTTAGTTTAATTTTAATTGATATCTAAAGCATGTTTTGTAATTGGATGTTTTGTAATTGGTATCTAGAGCATGTTTTGTTTTAAACATTTCATTGGTATCTAGAACCTTTTATTGTTTATGCATAGATATGCATGTTTCATGTTTCATGTTTGATATTCATTGCATATTATTTATTGTTTATTTGGTTATGCATGAGTTAAGGGGGAGCTTCTTTGAAGCTTAACTTTAATCCATGCATATATAACTCCATGAGTTTTGTCATCATCAAAAAGGGGGAGATTGTTGGCCCAAAGGCCTTCCACCCTAGTTTTGATGATGATTAACTCATGTAGTTATGTGTACTAATAATCTTGTGATTTTAGTTTCAGATCATTAATCAAGTTATTAGTTGGTGATTAGCTTTAACAAGATGATTTGGAAGCTTTCACATGTTGATTCAAGAGCCCGAGCGTCAAAGATCATATATAGCACTTGTTCGGTGGATCAAGGAATTTTGGATGAGTCGGCTTGGAGATTGCGCTCTACAAGAAGACATCGGTACCATAGTTTAGTTTTGTGTTTAGATCCAAAATTGTAAAGATTAGAATAGTATGATAATGCTCAAGTTCACAACACACACGTTTCATGTTTTGAATATTGGATTTCGGTTTTTCCGTTTTAGGTTTAACCGATCTTGGTTTCATGAATAGATAGATCAAAACAAGTTTACATGGTTTAATGTATATATGATTTGTTCTATATACATGCATGCTTAATTCCTAGACAAACTTACTTTGATATACCTACTTCATGTGTTTTAGGTTTTGTGTTTTAACAAAACTTATTTTTGGAATTAAAGACAAAAACTATGATATATATTTGTTTCATGTATATTGGATTTCTATCCATATGCATCATGCTTCAAAGTGTTTAAATATCATGTTTCTGTATTTGGAAGAGTTTTGGACAAAACGTATTTTCTATTCAAAATCCAAAGTTTTAGAAAATATAGTTTTGGTTTTTGGTAAAAATGATAAGACACAAAAATAGTTCATATTGATTGATATTTGAGCTAAACTTTTTACCACATGTTTATATATCAATGCAAAATGATAAAACTATTTTTGGTGATTTTTAGAAAAGATAAAAGAATTTTAAACATGTTTTTAACTCAGTTTTCTGTTCCAGGCTTCACCAGTCGACTAGTCTTCTGACCAAGTCGACTTGACTGAAGTCGGTCGACCGGGTCGGTCGACCGACGTGCACAGACTTGTGCACGTTTGGCAGACTCGGGACGGTCGACCGTCCGGGTCGACCGGGTCTGAGAGCAGAGCTCTCTGTTTGTTTGGGTCGACCGGGGCGGTCGACCGGTAGCTGGCAACGGGCAAAATTTGACCGTTGGACGGTCGACCGGCCGGTCGACCGGCAGTGCATTTCTGGCTTTTTCTGCTGCTAACGGCTATATTTTTCTGGGGTCTATAAATACCACATTTGTGAGAGTTTTTCTCTAATATTTTCAGTGCGAATTTTCCCTACTCTCTAGTGTTTTCACAGCAATCAAAAGAAGTTTTTGGATTCAAATTGAATAATCTATTTGGTGTTTTTGCTAGGGTTTGGAAATTCAAAGAAAGGGTTTGAGAAAAAGAGTTTTGATTCATCCTCTATATCTTGGTTTCAGTTTTTTCTAAGGATTTTCTTTGTGATTTTGATTTCCATCCCATTGGTTTTCTCCACACTTGAGTTAAAATCTACTATCTTTTCTATAGGATCTTTGTGTGGGAAAAAGAGATTGTTTGTGGTTGTTGTTTAGACCACCAAGTTAAAAAACCCAATCTTTGCTTTGTGCCTTGCCCTCATTGTGTTGAGGAAGTTGTGCAATTGGGTTGTATCCCTCAAGTTGTGAGGTGATCCTTGTGTTTGTTTTGTGCTAATCCCTCGGGTTGTGAGGTGATTGTTTTGTTGGATTGGAGCTTGCCTCAAGGAGGAGGTTGTGGTTGTAAAGAGAGGAGTTGGGTACTCCTTGTGAGAGTTCTTGTGGACTAGCCAGTGGATTAGAAATCCTTCGTGTGTCGAAGGCGGGGATGTAGAGCTGGGTGCTCGAACCTCGAAACATATCTTGTTGTTTGCACTTGATCCATTGACTCTCTCTATCTCTCTCTTTACTTTGTGCCTTGCAACTATTCATATTGTGCATTCTTTATTGCTTGGCTTGGTTGTGTGTGCATCACTTGTTGATTGCACTTGAGTGTATTGCATTAAGTTTTTAAATTCCGCATTGAGTTGATTAGATTAGCATAATCACCTATTCACCCCCCCCTCTAGGTGATCTTTCAATAAGAAACTGCCAGAACTGCCATTAATCGGACTAATTCAATTATTAGTAAAGTAGTTTGATCATTAAATGTCTATGCAGTCTGATCGAGGTTGACCTGTGCACAGAAAAAAGAAGTTTAGAAATGCAGATTAACAAATGCAAGGTTGCTCAATTCTACCACTATGGAAAATGGCTATGCGGGTCGTGATCCATAAGGAGGAACTGTGATGAAAGCTTTAATAAGTTCTTTTATGCTACTAAAACTGATTAAAGATTCTTCTTTGTTTTGAAAAAAAAAAGAAAAAGAAACTAGGTTAAGATAGAAAGAAAGTAAAAGATAGAAGATGATTTTGAAATCATTTTAAGTTAAAAGAGTTATTAAGTTAAAAGAGAAAGAAATGAAAAGAATAAAGAAAAAGAAAAGCGTTGGTTTTTAAAGTTATTTCTAAAACTAATATATAAGAAAGAAAAGATTTAAAAAGAATAACATACCTTGAGTCGTGGTGTTGATTAACGTACCTTGAAGTAAAGTAAATCAATGCAAGCAAAAGGAATAATATGAAAGCAGCGATCGACTAAGTTGAGTAATAATAAAGAAAAGTGAGAAAGTTAAATTAAATGTTACTCTCAATACAACTCTCTTTGAAGAATATTACATTCAGTGTCACTTCAAATACAATTCTTTCTCTTTTTTTCATGAAACTCTCTCTAATCTAAGCTATAAAAAAATATAATTACATTTAAAGAAAAAAAATCTAAGCTAAAGAAGAATAAAAATCTAGCCTAAGATCTCTCTACAGTATGCTGCCCTTTTGTCTTCTGCATATGGTGGTATTAATAGGAGAAATGGGGAGGGGAGAGCGCTTAATGATGAAACCAAATCGCTGACCCAACAGAAAAGTTCTTCTGAAAAGGTTGGAGATAATGTTGGAGATATGGACAAAATCGCTTGCCTAATAGAAAAGGTCTTCTGATAAGGTTGGAGATAAATACTTGTTTATCTCTTAATTTTCAATTGAATTGTATCTTAGCTCTCTAAATCTTCTGAATATGCGTCCAATCCTTTAGATATCCCTTTGTATATTGATAGGGTTGCCTTTGAATTTCTGGATTTTGTCTATTCTTATTTATCCTCGTTGATTCTCCAAGCTAACCAAATCAATTCATATAAAAATGATTTAACTGGTATTTATTTGATATTATCTTCCCTTCCTCTATTAATAATCACCCTGCACAATTTAGACATTAAGACAAATTAATTGCAGAGTTTATTACAAGATAAATGTTGGAATATAATAATAGATAATGTAATATACGTGTACAATCACACCCCCATGCCTATCTTTTGCTCATCCTTGAGCAAAACAAGAAAACTAAACCTAAGACTTTATTAGACCACTTTCGCCAGTCATGCGACTGCACTGAGCATATGCAATAAGCCTTTAAATATCTAGGTTTTTCCTAGAGGATGAGTTGTAGTCTCTTGAAAGTTTTTTGTGAATTACACTCACAAAATCTGTAAAAAAAGAAAAACAAAATGTTAGTATTTTGAAAACTCATTTTGAAGGAGGTAAAACATATTTGAAGTATTCTTGTACAAATTAAGTAACCTATAAGTCTTAGGATCACCAAACTATTCATTCCTAAACTTATTCTCTATTCGAAAACTTGTTACCAATCAAGTTAAGAGTTAAAAACTATATTTCTCACTTAGTCTATTATTTTACCCTAAATCATATGCTCCTTTGTGACCGTGAATATTTGACTCGAGATTTTTTTTTAACTCTAACTCTTATGCCTTATTTTTCATACTTTGGCGATAATATCCCTTAGTTCTATTAGGCTTTCTAATTCACCCATGTAACAAGCCTTTAGTCGGTGACTATCAAACTAGATGGTGTTAGGGCACCGGGTGAGAAAACAGCCCAAGGACTTTAAGGACTCGGCAAATCAGGCCAAAAAACTAAGGGTTTTTTATTTGTAATATGGACCGCTTTTAGGTGTGAATATATATTATATATTTATAAGGCATAAGAATCTTTATTTTTGAATCCTAAGTGTGTAAGTGTATAAAGTATGCATATATCATCAAGGTAAAAATCAAGGCTAAATTATTTTTTCAATTTTTCTTCCTAACCCTAGAATCAAACAGATAATCTTATTTTGACCAAGTATAAGAAATTCTGGTTATGATTCTCTTATTCTTTAAAATTAACTTAATTTCTTGTAAAAATAGGTCAAAAATTGTTTCTTCTTTCAAAAAGTTTTAAAGAAAAGCAAATGTTTTTTTTATATATATTAAAAGAAAACCTATGGTATGTTAGAATCCTCCCCCGCATCCATCTCATGCATTGTCCTTAATGTATGAATAAATGCATATGTATATGAAAAAGAAGAGAGAAAAGAAAAAATATTACCTCAAGGTGGTAGTTCTTGTGATGGTCTGATTGGGCCAAGTGTTATTGCCCAATCTAAATAATGTGGTGATTCACGAAACGCACCTTTTATAACCTCTTTTCTATTTACATATTTACAATTTCCAACGTGAATAGGATTATGCAAGATCCTAATATTAAAATTACTCCGGTTATATGACCAATCTTGGAATGTCATCACAGAATCATTATGGTCTATACATAGGTCCAACAAAGGAATGTGATTTTGTGGAATGGATGAATTGGTCTCTGAAATGAAAGGACTGGGAACCAACACTGACTCAGGTATTTGACTCAAATCAAGTTTAGCTTCAAGAGTCAGTTTCAGTTCAAAAGTTGAATCCAAATAAAATAATAGAATGTTATTATCTAAAGTAGGTGGTTAAATTCAAGCTCTATGGCTGCAGAAATCAATGTTGGTTTGAGAATTGGGTCCAAATCAGGTAAGGATACCGGAGTCAACATATATTCAAAAATTAGAAATGAATCACAAAGTTGGGAATTAGGGTCACATTCATAATCAATTTCAATTTCCTTGAAATGAAAACTTACCAATTTGTCAAAAGTTTGGGATGGTCAAGTTCAAAATATTGTGGTGGAATTGAATCTTAGTTAAAATCTCCAAGATACCATGATTTTTGGTTTCTATCAATATGACTAGGGGAATCGGGAATGGTCAATAATGTATAGATAGAGTTTCATCATTCCTATCATTAATTATTTTAACCAAATGACTCATTTTTTCTTCTAACTTATTACAGATTGGAGACAATCATTTTGGGATTAAATATAATATTTTGAGACTGAATCATAAATTTCACTATCTTTTCTGAATCAGTAGGTTCTTCTTGTTATTGTGGAACATAAAAAATAGAGTAAGGGTCTTGGATTTGAAAATTTTGTAGGATACCTGAGTCTGTTGAGTTTCGAGATTGCAAGTAGTCAAGTATGGCTTTCTCACTCCTCTTAATGTCAAATTCTTCTTCGATAGGTTGATCAGAAAAAAATAGTATATGAAGATGATTTTTGAAAAGGTGATTGATAATATGACTCGGGACGTTGTATCCCCACTGACTCGGTGAAGAGCGGTGATGATCATTGCAATCATGTTCATAATACTGGGGTTGGACATATACTAAATCGGATAAGACCAATCCGACATACTTGGTTAAAGTTATAAAATGCTGGGTTGGTGATATCCTAGTCAAAAGAGAACGGAGTGAAGTATGGATCACTATATTCATTAGAAAAATATAGTTATAATCCACATCACACAAGAAATATCATAAACAAAACAAACAAATTGATTGAAAAATCAAAGAGTTAAGAAGTTACCGTGTAGCTTGTGGCTAACGGGTCGTGTCCACGAGGAGGAATGTGATGAAAGCTTTTCGGTGTTTTGCTTAGTAACAATGAATTGTGCTCGTTTTTTAATTGAAAAGAGAGTGGAAAGAAGTGAGATGATTAAAAGAGAAATTGCAACTTTGAAGAAGGCTTTAGAAAAGGTGAATTTTGTATAAAGTTTAAAAAGTGATTTGTTATTTTTTTAATGTAGAAGAAAATCTGGGCTCACTATCTCACTACTCAATGATATGTTCTTCTCTTGAAAATCTTAATGCCTCAACTTGATCATAGGCAAAACTTAAGATTGATTCTAGAAAGTTTTAAGCAAAACACATAAGGTGGTTGGAAAGGTTAATTCTATTCTTTAAGAAATCGTCTTGAGTTGAATGTTAAATCATCAAGAAGTTCAAGTTGAGATCAAAACAAGTTCAAGAGACGTTTTGAAAAGAGGTAGAAGTTAAAAATTCAAACCCATCCTCATGTGCCTTCAAGAACACTTTCAAGAAGAAAGGCTTAAGTTAGGCATGCAAATGATTCATTGGGTCATTTCATAAAAACCATTCAAAAAGAAGAGGGAACAAAGAGAGGAGTAATAGTGAGCCCAGAAAACCGATTTAGCTACTCATAGAAGACAAAGAACAATGCAAGTAATTAAAGGAAGACATACCGTAAAATAGAGTGGAAGAAAAGGTAGCTTGATTCTTGTATTGATGTCACTTCAATCTTCAAAATACAATCACTCAATTGCTCTCCCTCACTGGTGTTTGTACTGAACTATAAATTGCAAAACAAAATACAACTTTTACACTATCTAACAAAGAGCCTAAATCCTTAAAGAATAAACAAAAATTCTAATCCTAGTCTTCGCTCTTTTTCTCTGTTGAAAATGGTATTTATAGGGATAAACTAGAGGGGAGAGCTCGTAGGAAGATTGGGGGAGCAAACCCCCAAAAAACCTAGCAAAGCCACGAAAATGCGGCTAGGGCTGCATTTTCGGGCCCTGGTGTGGCCAGGTGACCACACCCAATTGAGGGATGCTCCTGATTTGGTGATTCTCCCATATCTTCTGCTGGTTTTCTCATTTTTGCTCTAGGATTTGACGAAACAGCCTTTGATTGTTGGCTTCAACCGCTTGATTTGGGAGGATTCATCTTCAACCGCTTGATTTGGGAGGATTCATTTCAACCGGTTTTCAACCTCTCTGATATGCCAAGATTTGCCCTGATTCCTTGATTTCTAATTTATTCTGAATTAAATCAGAATTTGGTGGGCTTTTGGGCTTGTTTCTCTTTCTTTTCTTTTAGCAAATTGGCCTACATTTAACAAAGAAAAAGAAGACTTATTAATAGGATTTATTAGATAAAAAGTATGGTTATGTGACGATATATATGCAATATATGTGACTGTGTTACCTAAGCGCAGAATGATCGGTGAAAATGGTGGTTTTGGACTCTAGTAGGTAGGGATGAAATTTCTCTAAGGCAAACACTACTGCCAAGAATTCCTTCCCAGTCATAGTGTAGTTCAATTGAGCATCGTTGAGAGTCCTACTAGAGTAGTAAATCTCATGCTGCATGTTATCAATGCGTTGTCCTAGGACAGCGCCTATGGCAAAATCGAAAGCATCGCACATGATTTCGAACGGCTTAGACCAATCCGGTGCAGATATGATTGGTGTAGAAATAAGTTCTCTCTTAACCTTCTCCAAGAATTCATACATTCAGCATCGAAAGTGAAGGACACATTCTTAGCTAATAGATTAGTCAAAAGCCTAGCAATTTTGCTAAAATCCTTGATAAATCTTTGGTAAAAACCAGCGTGTCCTAAGAAAGATCTAATATCCTTCACTCATTTGGGCATGGGAAGCTTTGCAATAACCTCAATTTTGACTCTATCCACTTTGATTCCTTTCTTGGAGATTTCATGACCCAAGACAATTTCATGTTTTATCATGAAGTGGCATTTTTCCCAATTTAGTGTCAGATTTTTCTCAGGACAACGTTGAAGGACAAGTTCCAAATGGGGGAGACATTGAGTGAATGAATCTCTGTAGGTGGAGAAATCATCCATAAAGATCTCTAAGAATCGTTCTATCATATCAGAGAAAAGACTCAACATGCAACGTTGAAACGTTGGTGGGGCATTGCATAAGCTGAAAGGCATTTGACGATAAGCAAATGTCCCAAATGGACATGTGAACGTAGTCTTTTCTTGGTCCTCAGGAGCAATAGGGATCTGGTTATACCCCGAGTAACCGTCCAAGAAACAGTAATAATCGTAACCCGCCAAACGTTCAAGCATTTGATCAATAAAGGGAAGTGGAAAATGGTCCTTACGAGTTGCAGCATTAAGCTTCCTATAGTCAATGCAAACTCGGATCTTCGTGGGAAGTCGAGTTTGGACCAACTCTTTGTTCTCGTTTTCCACTACGGCGAAACCGGATTTCTTTGGAACCGCGTGGACAGGACTGACCCATTGGCTATCAGAAATGGGATAAATTATCCCATTGTCTAAGAGTTATAAAATTTCAGCATGAACAGCCTCTTGCATTATAGGGTTTAACCTACGCTGCGGGTCTCTTTTAGGTGTGGCATCTTCATTGAGATGAATGTGATGTTGAACGATTTAGACTTAATCCCTTATATCAGTCATAGTCCAACCAATGACTTCCCTATGTTTTTTTAGAATTGCTTTAAGATCTTCTTCTTTCCTGTCATTTAAATGGGAGGCAATGATGACAGGAAAGGTCTCTTGTTCGCCTAGATAGACGTACTTGAGATGCGCAGGTAAGGCTTTCAATTCTAAGGAAGAGGAAGGCTCACTGGAAAGACTAGTCAAATTTGTTGGCTCCATTATTGGTGAAATAGGGGTCGAGGCCCAATTAACATCAGAATCTACAGCCTGATAAAGATTAAAGTCGTCAGACTCTAACCTGAAGTCGCACTCAGTTTCTTGTTCCAATTCTTCCCTTGTTCACTTGTTAAGTTCTCAATTAGGTTGACTTCAAATGTTTGATCCTTAACATCGTGGGGTTGTTTTCCTAGATTGAAGACATTGACTTCTCTAGTCATGTCCCCAAAGGTTAACCTCATGGACCCATTCCTACAATTGATGATGGCATTGGCAGTAGCAAGGAATGGTCGCGCTAGGATAACAGGAGTTTGAGCTCTATGGTTGGAGTTGGACACAGGTTGTGTCTCTAGAACTATGAAATCGATAGGGTAAATAAACTCCCCGACCCAGATAAGGACATCATTAATCTCCCCTTTTGGAACTTTTACTGAACGATCAGCCAGTTGGATGGTGACTCAAGTAGGATTAAGATCGCCCAACCCGAGTTGTTGATAAACTGAGAATGGAAGCAAGTTGATACTCGCCCCCAAGTCAAGAAGTGCACGACTAATCTCGGCTTGTCCTATTGTACAGGCAATGGTGGGACTACCTGGATCTTTGTACTTAACAGGGATCGGACCCGATAGTAGCTCACTAATGTTAGTGGCTAAGAAGACCTTTTTTGGTACATTATTCTTTCTCTTCTTGGTGCACATGTCCTTAAGAAACTTAGCATAGGAAGGGACTTGTTGGATGGCATCAAGAAGTGGCACATTTATCTTCACTTGATTAAATATCTCAATTATCTTGTCCATGTGTGGATTTTGCTTATTGTTTTTCAGCCTATTAGGAAATGGCACTATAGGCTGGTGCACCTGACTGGTTGACTTATCTTTTTCAGATTCGTCAGATTTGGAAGGATTAGGATTAGATGAGGTGGATGCTTGATTGTGGTTGTGCTGGATGGGATTGGTTGGCAATGACACTTGATTATCAACTTTCTTTCCTGACCTCAATGTATAAACAACATTACATTGATTTAATGATTGATCCTTAGCAAGATGAGCTTGTTGAGAATTCCTAGGATTGGTTATTGGCTGACTTGGCAAGGTACCCTTCTGTCTCTCATTCTGTAGAGTGGCTAGTTGGCTCATTTGAACCTCTAAGCTCTGTATAGTTTGCATGAGAGAATCTTAGTTTTTCATGCATCTTTTCATATTTCTCTCAAAGTCAGTCATTCTCCTTTCTAGTGAGGATTCTGGAAGGAAGATTGTGGAGCTTGGTTGGGAAAGTTTTGTTGATAGTTTGAAAAGGTAGGTGGATGGTTGGGAGAATTATTATGAAAATTAGAAAAGTTGGTTAATGATTGGAAGAATTATTGGCATGATGGAAGTGGTTAGCATGATTTGACCGTGAGTGGTCATTATTATTTTAGCTCCATGAGAAATTAGGGTGATTTCTCCAGCCAGGATTGTACGTTGGTGCGTAAGGATTATTGTTCGGCCTTGAAAAGGCCGCATTCATCTTTTCATGGTATTGTTGCTGAGCCTGAAACACAGGGCACTCCTTGAACACATGATCATGGCTTGACAGTAACCTATCCTGCAATGATGTTGATTGAGCCATTACTGGATCTGGTCTTGGTTCAAACTTGGGTGGTGATGTGTTTCTAGTCAACCTAGATGAATTAGGTCTCTTGACCACACTTGCATACACAAACACAATCACAATCACAAACAAGTTTACCAACAGTCAACAAGAGTAATCAACCAAGCCTAGTCTAAGGTAACCTCGACCTAAACAACTCCTAACTGGTTGATTGTCTACAGGAGGTATAATGTAGACTTTGACCACAAGCTAACCAGCCAGGTCAGGGCAAGATTGGTGGGAGGTTATCCGTCAAAGACGTTCCTTAATTAAGTAACCACCAACCTTCGGGATTTCTGCCCTTAATCCCCTTCCTAGACACTGATTTGGCAAGAGTCAAATTCCAACACCTTCTCCTTAGGATAATCTCCTAGTGAGTTCGAGATGTCCCTAAGGCCAACGTCTATCAGATTTTACTTAGGCTTAGGTTGTGCGTGCTTGGAGATGGTTTGTGGGCTAAGAAAGGGTAATGACTTCCCCACCTTATCTTGAATTGAGTTTTGCACTTAGAATTTATTGTGCAAAGTGTGCAAGATACAGAAAAGTAACATTCAAAAGCAAAATATCACCCAAGAATATTTCCTAAACTATATGCTATTCATACGTACCTTGTCTCCAGCTCTCTTCAACAGTAATTTTAAAATAAACGTAATTAGATAAATGCCTAAAATGCAAGTCTAAACGTTTTTTTTAAGCAATTAACAATCACTCAAATTACTGTTGGATTAAAACAGGGATGGTGGATAGCAGATATAGCAAGAATATAACGTACAAAAACTTAATTTTTCCAAGCAATATGTCCTGCAAAAAAGAGTTTTAGTAGTCCAACGAAATTTTCAACTTTTGCAACGCAATTTCTTGAAATTCTGTTTCCTACTTTCGAGAGTAAGGGCACTGAATACCAAGTCTTCTCCTGAAAAGCTTGAATGCTAGATCTGAATCTTGAAGTCCCTGAAACAACACACCAAACTTGTTAAAAAATAAATACACTATTTCCTCCCCGGCAATGGCGCCAAAATTGATTGAAAAATCAAAAGAGTTAAGAAATTACCGTGTATCTTGTGGCTAATGAGCCATGTCCACGAGGAGGAATGCGATGAAAGCTTTTCGGTGTTTTGTTTAGTAACAAAGAATTGTGCTCGTTTTTTAATTGAAAAGAGAATGGAAAGAAGGGAGATGATTAAAAGAGAAATTGCAACTTTGGAGAAGGCTTTGGAGAAGGTGAATTTTGTATAAAGTTTAAAAAGTGATTTGTTATATTTTTAATGAAGAAGAAAATCTGGGCTCACTATCTCACTACTCAATGATATGTTCTTCTCTTGAAAAACTTAATGCCTCAACTTGATCATAGACAAAACTTAAGATTGATTTTAGAAAGTTTTAAGCAAAACACAAAAGTGTAAGTACACCTAGAGGGGGGGTGAATAGGTGTACGGCTAATCTAATGAACAAAATGCGGAATTTTAAAACTAAATTGCAACACACTTAATGTAACCAACGAGTGTAGCCGAATTCCCGGTGAAGGGCTCTGGACTAACTCCTCTTGATTCCTCTGAATAAGAGTTGAGGTGCTATATGAAGCTCTCGTTGTTAAACACAAGGGAGGCACACACAAACAACACAAGCATATATATGACATGGCAATATGATGCAATGCTCAAAGTAATAGAGAGAGTTAGAGTCAATGGATCAAACGCAAACACCGAGATTTGTTTCGAGATTCGAGCGCACAGCTATACGTCCCAGCCTTCACACAGAAGGATTTTCACTAACTTGTCCACACAGGACTCCCACACAGGGAACCTTCACTGAGGATTTGGGGCAATACAACCGGGAGTACACAACTCCTCTCTCAATTACAAACACAACCTCTACACTTAGAGGTTAGGCTCAAAGCCACCACTATCAACCTCACAAATGAGGGATAAGTACAAAGCCAATACAAACACAATCAACCTCTCACTAGAGGGATAGGGCACAAAGCCACCACTCCAAAAATCAACCTCTACGCAAAAGGGATAACACAAAGTAGGAGGGTTTACAACTTAGTGATCAAAAGACCACAAACCAATTTCTTTCTCACAAAACAAAGATCCTATAGGGAGGATAGCAAGATAAGCTCAAGTGTGAGAAAACAAAGTGTTTTTAACAAAGAAAATTACTTGGGAAAATCTCCAAATAAATATAGAATTTTTAGACCAAAAACAAATTCCCAAAAGACAATTTTCTTTGAAATAACAAACACTTTAAAAACAAATAGAGAATAAGAATTTGAACCCAAAAACTTTTTGCTGAAAACACTTAAGGAGTATGAAAATTTTCTCTCTAAAATCTTAGCCAAAACAGCCAAGAGATAGGGTATAAATAGGCCCAAACAAATCTGCCTGTTGGCTGGCAGAAAGGTCAAAATTGACCTTCCGGTCGACCGGCCAACGGTCAAAAAAGTGACCGTCGAGGCTGCCTGGTCGACCGCGCCCACAACAAGAGAGCAACAGCTCTCTGGCCGGTCGACCGCCCGGTCGACCGAGACAACCGAGAGTGGGTTGCCTTCAGTCGGTCGACCGCTCGGTCGACAGGCCAACTGATATGTCCTTATGCACGTCTTGTGCACATCCGGTCGACTGCCAGAGCCTGGCAGACTGAATATAGGATTTGTAAACTGGGTTTTTAATTACCAAATAAATCTCATAAAATCTCTAAAAATTCACAAAAATAGTTTCAGTATAATACTTTGATATACAAACATGTTTGAGTAAAATCAAACCATGTTACAAACATTTTGAACTCTTTTTGTGTTATGAAAATTTTACCGAAAATCAAATTCTGTATTTTCCAAAACTAGGATTTTTGAAATGGAAAATCATTTTGTCCAAAACTCATCCAAATACAAAAACATGATATGAAACAACATTGAGGCATATAGTATATGGATATAATCCAATATACATATAAAGATATATATCAATGTTTTTGACAATAAATTCAAAAATAAGTTTTGTTAAAATACAAAAACTCCAAACTCATAAATAGACTATCAAACTAAATTTGTTTAAATAGTTGAAGCATACATGTATATAGAACAAATCTAATATACATTAAACCATGTAAACTTGTTGATTCTATCTATTCATGAAAACCAAGATCGGTTAAACCAAAAATCGAAAACCAAAACATGAAACTTAAACATGTGTGTGTGTGTTGTGAACTTGAGCATATCACACTATCTAATCTTTAACAATGGATCTAAACAATAAATTAAACACCGTACCGAAGTCTTCTTGTAGATCTCCGTCTCTAAGTCGACTCGATCCAAACATGATCCACCGAGCTTGACTCCAACTGAGTGTTAGATATGAACTTTGACGCTCGGGCTCTTGAATCACATGTGAAAGCTCCAAAACACCTTTGTTGAAGCTAATCACCTACTAATATCTTGGTTAAGTATCTGAAATTAAATATCACAAGATTATTAGTAAACCATAACTACATGAGTTAATCATCATCAAAACTAGAGTGGAAGGCCTCAAGGCCAACAATCTCCCCCTTTTTGATGATGACAAAACTCATGGAGTGATATATGCATAGATTAAAGTTAAGCTTCAAAGAAGCTCCCCCTTAACTCATGCATAGCAATAAATAATAAATATATGCAATGAATACTAAACATGAATATGCATCAACATGCATAAAATAATGAAATGAACATGCTCTTGATATCAAACTTTTAAAATAAATTTCTTTTCCTTTTTTTAAAATAAACATGCTCTTTAAATAATTGCTCTTGATACCAATAAAAATTTCAATGTGAAAACTTTATCAATAAAAACAACATAAAAACTCTTGATACCAATCAATAAAAAAAATTCTTGATACCAATTGGAAGATAATCAATAAAAGTTTTTGATACCAACAATAAAAAATATCAACATGAAACAACTTTGATATAAGCTTACAAATAAACAATAAACATGCATTAAATAATAAACATGCATATTAAACTCAAATACTTCTCCCCTTTTTGTCAATCATCAACAAAGGGGTCAAAGAAAATAATAAAACAATGTTCTCTCCCTTTTTGTCTTAAACAAAAAATATCAATAAGGGGTAAAATCAAAACAAAACATTATGATACCAATTGAAAAAAATATATCAATTGAGTGCATCATAATATCAATAGAAAATAAATAACACAAAACATACCAATTGAAGGTACATAAAACAAATATTTTAATATAACTAAACATGCCTATATTATACCAATTGTAAGTAAATAAATCATTTTGAAGGATTCAACCAAAATTTGATATCAATTAAAAAATATATAGATAATCTTGATATCAATTGTAAAGATTAGTACCAATTGAAAGTAATTTTTCATTAAGAGCATATGATACAAAAAATAATCAATATCATTTTTTAATCATTTTTCAACATAAAGTGTGGGAGTAAAATATCAATTAAAAGATGAAATGTGAATTTTCTCCCCCTTTATGAAATACAAAATAAAATAATGCATAAGCTTGTATAAGATACCAATTGAAACATAATCAATTGAAATATAATAGTCATTGAAGAAATCAAGCTTAGCATAACTAAAATTTGTGCTCAAAGATATAGAGATATAGTAAGCACAAATAAAGCATATATATATGTATGGAAAATTAAATGCCAATCGAAATTGATACTATTTGAAGGTAAGCATACATATATAAAAAAATATATGAGTATACAAAAAGAATGTCAGTAGTGATACCAATTGAAAAGATCCAATGATACCAATTGAAAACAAAATAAGATGAAGTGTATAACTCATATTTCCTACCACCCATTTCATGCACATGTTTAAAAGGATTTTCAATAATAAGCATACAAGGCATGGTCGCCAAACCAACCGCCCTTAAATGGAAAGGGTTTTCAAAAATAGGTTTGAAAATAGTTTAGCATAATTGAAAACTCTTCCAAAATGCAGAATACGAACTACTTATAAGAAAAATTTGTAAACTAGTACGAAATCCTTCAAGCAAGGAATAAAACAAAAATATATTCCATGAAAAATATGTAAATCACATGATCATCAAACACTCGAAATCTATAAAGCCCATATCATACTCATGAAAACAAAATCATGAGAAAACAACAAATAATATGAGTGTACAAGTTATGTGAAAAACATAATCATGAAAATAATCAATTTAGCTCAATTGTGAATTCCTTGTCAAAAACATGAAAATCATCAAAGTCAAATAGGCTTCAAGGTATATGTATGTTTTATCTAAACTAGAAGTATACATACATATCTCTAAACACAATTGAGTCCATAATAAAGATTTACATGAAAGGCAAAAAGACTCAAAGGGGTATACATGTATATCTTAAGTTTTGACAAAATAGGCATATACATGAAGCTAAACATATAAACATGAAAAACATGTACAAAATGGGAATACAAGTCAAATGCATGAATTATAAAACTAGGCTATACTAGTACATCTAATGGGTACAAATGAGCGTTCAAGCACAAACATATAATAGTCTATTTGTGCCTCACTAGTTGTACAAGTATATATCCAAGTTTTAATGAAAACTAACATCTAAACATGTAATCAAAACATGAAGCATAGAAATCAAAACAAAAACTCATAAACATACATATGATCATTATGTACATGCACATGCATAGATCTAGGACATACACATTAGTTAAAACAAATGTGAGAACACAAAGATATAAATCCATATTAAACATGGGTGTCTCAAATAACTAAACATGTATATCACTAATCTAAATATCATGGCATATAACATACTAATCATGAAATATCAAAACATACTAAAATCAATGATATGAAAAGCATGTAAACAATAAATGAGGAGTAAGAGATCGTTACCAAACTGAGAGGGCAACTCTCTATGTCTCCAAACTAAGGTGGTCCTCCCACCAAACTTCCCTTGAAAGCGATGCATCCAAATTGTCCTCATAAAGCTCGGAACGCATCCACGTCAAGGCACCATTACTCTCACGTCATGCGAGAGCCCACACCTACATCAAATAAAATAGGGGTGGTCTTTGGTACCCACACTCTTTTGGGTCCATAGGGGTTAGCTCCTTTCCTAACCCAAACAAACTTAGTTGCTAAATTTGAATCATGTATACGATCATAACAAAACTTAGCAAGGTGGCCCTTACGTCCACAATGTGTACAAGTGTACACATGAGCATACATCGTGTTATAAGTGTGTACGTGAGGAGCATGTGTATGCCGTGGTTTGTGTGCATACATAAGAGGAACTTGTTTCTTTCGAAACATAGATTCCAAACGTGTATGGTTTATGGCACATTGGCTCAAAGTTGAGCCTAAACAATCCACACTCTTCTTTAACAAACAAATATCATTATCAATCCTAGAAGAAGAGGTGCATGCAATAGGTAAGCTAGGTGAAGCTACACTAGTATGGCAAACATGAGAATGTATATCATTTTTCAAAAAATATTCTTCTTAGAAACCAAATCTAATTATTTTGAAATAGAAATAATTTCATTTTTTAAAGAATCATTTTCTTTTACAACAAAATCAAGTTTTAAAGACAAGTTTTCATTTTTCTTCAAAATATCATTACAGTCATTTTTATTTTTCAAAATCTTGTTTTCATATAGGGCAAGTTCATGTTGGGATTTAAGCGAGTCAAGTTCACTTGAAATCTCATCCCTCTCTTGCAAAGCAATCTCAAGTCTAGAAGATAAATTTTTATTTTCTCCTTTTAAACCAAAGCTATCCTTTTTCAAAAGTTTATATTTTGAAATCAAATTTTCACAATTTTTGGCAAGTTCATCATTCAAGGTTTGTGCATCCATACGCTCATTGCAATATGAACTAGTACTAGCATCTAGTTGAGTATCCGATTGTACCTCAAGGGAGTCATTCCCTTGGACAATGAAGCAACGTTTGTCGGATTTGTCTCGACTAGATTTCCTCTTCTTATTGATAAGCGTTGGTAGCTCAGGAGATGTCAAAATGTTCCATACTGCAAAAGCGGAATCATAGTGAGAAAAAAAATGTAAATATTTTTTATCAAGGGATGCTCTAAGTGCTTTTAGGGCTAGTGCATTGGCCTCTGTATGCTTGCTATCACTAAGGTAGGATTCCTTGGTAATGGCAAGGTAAACTTTATATCCTAGGGCTTTTAAATGACAACTCATCATAACATTCCATATATCAAGTCTAGAGATATCAAACATGGGAGGGCTATCCATGAGTGCAAACTATATGTGTGCAAATAAAAATGCAAATGTAGATTAGCAAACCAAGATCACACTCCTAGGTGGTTAAACCTAATATCAGGAGCGTAGGCTCTGATACCAATTTTAAGTACACCTAGAGGGGGTGAATAGGTGTACGGCTAATCTAATGAACAAAATGCGAAATTTAAAACTAAATTGCAACACACTTAATGTAACAAACGAGTGTAGCCGAATTCCCGGTGAAGGGCTATGGACTAACTCCTCTTGATTCCTCTGAATAAGAGTTGAGGTGCTATATGAAGCTCTCGTGGTTAAACACAAGCGAGGCACACACAAACAACACAAGCATATATATGATATGGTTATATGATGCAATGCTCAAAGTAATAGAGAGAGAGTTAGAGTCAATGGATTAAACGCAAATACCGAGATTTGTTTCAAGGTTCGAGCACACAGCTCTACGTCCCCGCCTTCACGCAGAAGGATTTCTACTAACTTGTCCACATAGGACTCCCACACAGGGAACCTCCACTGAGAATTTGGGGCAATACAATCGGGAGTACACAACTCCTCTCTCAATTACAAACACAACCTCTACACTTAGAGGCTAGGCTCAAAGCCACCACTATCAACCTCACAAATGAGGGATAATCACAAAGCCAATACAAACACAATCAACCTCTCATTAGAGGGATAGGGCACAAAGCCACCACTCCAAAAATCAACCTCTACACAAGAGGGATAAAACAAAGTAGGGTTTACAACTTAGTGATCAAAAGACCACAAACCAATTTCTTCTCACAAAACAAAGATCCTATAGAGAGGATAGCAAGATAAGCTCAAGTGTGAGAAAACAAAGTGTTTTTAACAAAGAAAATCACTTGAAAAAATCTCCAAATAGATATAGAATTTTTAGACCAAAAACAAATTCCCAAAAGACAATTTTCTTTGAAATAACAAACACTTTAAAAACAAATAGAGAATAAGAATTTGAACCCAAAAACTTTTTGCTGAAAACACTTAAGGAGTATGAAAATTTTCTCTCTAAAAATCTTAGCCAAAACAGCTAAGAAATGGGGTATAAATAGGCCCCAAACAAATCTGCCCGTTGGCTGGTGAAAGGTCAAAATTGACCTTCCGGTCGACCGGCCGGTCGACCGGCCAATGGTCAAAAAAGTGACCGTTGAGCCTACCGGTCGACCACCCGGTCGACCGCGCGCAGAACCAGAGAGCAACGGCTCTCTGGCCGGTCGACCGCCCGGTCGACCGGGACAACCCGAGAGTGGGTTGCCTTCAGTCGGTTGACCGCTCGGTCGACCGGCCAACTGATATGGCCTTGTGCACGTCTTGTGCACATCCGGTCGACCGTTCTGATCGACCGGCTCCTGGTCCGATCGACTGGTCGGTCGACCGCCCGAGCCTGGCAGACTGAATATAGGATTTGTAAACTTGGTTTTTAATTACCATATAAATCCCATAAAATCCCTAAAAATTCACAAAAATAGTTTCAGTATAATACTTTGATATACAAACATGTTTGAGTAAAATCAAACCATGTTACAAACATTTTGAACTCTTTTTGTGTTATGGAAATTTTACCGAAAACCAAATTCCGTATTTTCCAAAACTAAGATTTTTGAAATGGAAAATCGTTTTGTCCAAAACTCAACCAAATACAAAAACATGATATGAAACAACATTGAGGCATATTGTATATGGATATAATCCAATATACATATAAAGTTATATATATCAATGTTTTGACAATAAATTCAAAAATAAGTTTTGTTAAAATACAAAAACTCCAAACTCATGAAATAGACTATCAAACTAAGTTTTTTTAAATAGTTGAAGCATACATGTATATAGAATAAATCTAATATACATTAAACCATATAAACTTGTTGATTCTATCTATTCATGAAAACCAAGATCGGTTAAACCAAAAACAGAAAACCAAAACATGAAACTTAAACAAGTGTGTGTGTTGTGAACTTGAGCATATCACACATCTAATCTTTAACAATGGATCTAAACAATAAACTAAACACCGTACCGAAGTCTTCTTGTAGAGCTCCGTCTCCAAGACGACTCAATCCAAACGTGATCCACCGAGCTTGACTCCAACCGAGTGCTAGATATGAACTTTGACGCTCGGGCTCTTTAATCACCATGTGAAAGCTCCAAAACACCTTTGTTGAAGCTAATCACCTACTAATATCTTGGTTAAGTATCGGAAACTAAACATCACAAGATTATTAGTAATCCATAACTACATGAGTTAATCATTATCAAAACTAGAGTGGAAGGCCTCTGGGCCAACAATAAGGTAGTTGGAAAAGTTAATTCTATTCTTTAAGAAATCGTCTTGAGTTGAATGTTAAATCATCAAGAAGTTTAAGTATGAGATAAAAACAAGTTCAAGAGACGTTTTGAAAAGAGGTAGAAGTTAAACATTCAAACCCATCCTCATGTGCCTTCAAGAATACTTTCAAGAAGAAAGGCTTAAGTTAGGCATGCAAATGATTCATTGGGTCATTTCATCAAAACCATTCGAAAAGAAGAGGGAACAGAGAGAGGAGTAATAGTGAGCCCAGAAAACCGATTTAGCTACTCATAGAAGACAAAGAACAATTCAAGTAATTAAAGGAAGACATACCGTAAAATAAAGTGGAAGAAAAGGTAGCTTGATTCTTGTATTGATGTCACTTCAATCTTTAGAATACAATCACTCAATTCCTCTCTCTCACTGGTGTTTGTACTGAACTATAAATTTCAAAATAAAATACAACTTTTACACTATCTAACAAAGAGCCTAAATCGTTAAAGAATAAACAAAAATTCTAATGCTAGTCTTCGCTTTTTTTCCTCTGTTGAAGATGGTATTTATAGGGAAAAACCAGAGGGGATAGCTCGTTGGAAGATTGGGGGAGCAAACGCTCCCCCAACAAACCTAACAAAGCCACAAAAATGCGGCTAGGGCCACGTTTTCGCAGCCCTGGTGTGGCCAGGTGGCCACACCGAATTGGGGGATGCTCCTGCTTATGTGATTCTCCCATATCTTCTGCTGGTTTTCTCGTTTTTGCTACAGGATTTGACGAAACAGCCTTTGATTGTTGGCTTCAACCGCTTGATTTGGGAGGATTCATTTCAACCAGTTTTCAACCTCTCTGATATGCCAAGATTTGCCCTGATTCCTTGATTTTGAATTTATTCTGAATTAAATCAGAATTTGGTGGGCTTTTGGGCTTGTTTCTCTTTCTTTCTTTTAGCAATTGGGCCTAAATTTAACAAAGAAAAAGAAGACTTATTAATAGGATTTATTAGATAAAAAGTATGGTAATGTGACAATGTATATGCAATATATGTGACTGATCACAAATACATAAACAAAAGAAAAAAATCTAGCCTAAGTTAGGGTAGAACTTAGATCTAGATGACTCCTAACTGGTTAGACGGTCTACGAGAGGTATATTATAACAATCTAACCACAACTTAATCGGCCAAGTTGAGGAAAGATTAGTGTGAGGCATCTGTGCCTGAGCAACATGCATAATATGCCAAACCACTATTCTTCGAGTTGTCATCTCTCAGTCTCCTACCTTTGACACCGATTTGATTTGAGTCAAACTCTAATAACTTCCTCCTTAGATCAATCTCTTATTAAGCCCGAGATGTCCCTAGGGCCAATGTCTACTCAGTTTTAGTTAGGATTGGGTTAGTGAGTGATGAGATGGTTTTCAGGCTAAGAAAGGGCAATGACTTCCCCACGTTATCTTATTTAATGATATGCCCTTAATCTTTTAGTGCAAGTGTACAAGTATATAGCTGAAACAATACTTAAGCAATGTATATCACCTAGTAGGCTGTCCAAAAATCACCACGGACAAGTCATCAAACGCGAACCTCACTTCAACATGAAGGTCACATTTTAAACTGAAATGCGGACCTCGAGTATATAGAAGCATGAAGACTTCAGACGCGGGCATGAGTAAACCTGTGTTAAATGCTGGTCTGAGTAACTCGGCGTCCCGACCAACGCAAGTCTGAGTAACTCTACATTTCAGGTTAAGTAAGTGTCTGAGCAACCTGACGCTCCACTTCAGACGTGGGTCTGAGAAACCCTATATCTTACTTCAAACGCGAGTCTGAGTTACTCTGCGTTTTGAGACGCTCGCATTTACAATAAGCAACACGAGGTCCGCGTCCAGCGTGAGACCCGTGTTTTTGTTGTAACCAACTCCCATTATTAGGTCAATTAACTTCCCATGTAACGGGGGAGTTAATCCCCATTATGGAGGGATTTTAGGGGACGACAATACCCCTATGACTCCCTATAAATAGCTTGAGTTGGTATAAAGGGAGGGAACATTTTCTTGGAGAGAGAGAAGTAGTCAGGGGACTCTAAATACTTTGTGTGTTAAAAATAGAGTTTCTCTCTGATTAGTCTTTGATAGCATCCTAAAGAGAAGCTAGACAGTCGGTCGATCAACGGAGAACAAGAATCACTCTCCATAACCACTCAAAGAACCCAATTTAAATAAAGAGGAGAACCGAGTCTTCTTCCCTTTTTTGTAATCGGAATCGTTCCATTGTAATTTTTCAGTCACTAAAAGAAACCTTACACCAACTCAAGAACCTTTTTCCAACACGAACAAAAGATGGAAACTCTGCTGGGGAACTCCTTCTCTACTGATGAGTGCTATGGCGCAAGCCGATGTCTGGCTCCTTGGGAAGACGGTAGAGTCCCTCGTCATTGAATTCAACCTAAGAAAGTTTGGGGAATTTCTTTTCGAAGACTCTGCCAGCCCCAAGGCAATGTAGCAATACCGTAAAGTTTCTTCTGAGACTCACTCTCGAATCTCTTTAAAGATTACTCCTGAAGTAGCCCACACCACTGCTCACAACGCAAAAGGTGCTAATCTAAAGAGGTTCTGAAAATTTCTCGTGCAGCCCATGCTACACAAAATACAGTATTTTAGATTTTAAGATTAAAGAGTGCAAGTGCTCAATTCTATCGCAATAGCAAGTGGCTATGCGGGTCGTGATCCACAAGGAGGGACTAGGGATGGAAGCTTTTTAGTAAGTCTTCTTTTAAGATACAAAGTTTGGTTAAAGTTCTTCTTTAGTTCTTTAAAAGAAAAAGAGAAAAATTAGGTTAAAGTTAAGTGAGGAAGAAAGTGGCAGAATGAGAAGGTGGAGAAAATTGGAAAATGATTATTTACAAAAGAAATTGAAAATGGAAAGAAGTGGGTGTTGTTGGTGTTCTAAACTAAAGAATAAAAGAAAAGAAAAGAAACTAAAAATTACTTACTTCTTTTGGCCAAATACCTACCTTGAATCTGTTGCAATGATATTACCTTGAAGTGAGGCGATCAACGTATAGCCCATAAGAGTTGATTCCCGTTTCCTCCACATTATATCAGCAAGACGTTGCAAGTATGAAGTGATACAGAATGAAACTCAAAATCCATCGTCATGAGCTATCGGTGGCACTCGCAAAGGCAAAGCTCTTTCGATGCTTTTAGACTCACTTGGAGAGCAACTTGATTGAGGCTAAACCTGCACACAAAATACGAGATTTCAGAACTTATAATAAAAATGTGCAAGTGCTCAATTCTTCCGCTATAGCAAGTGGCTATACGGGTCGTGATCCACAAGGAGGGTTTTGCGATAGAAGTGTTTACGTTCTTTTATTGAAATCTTATGAAAACAAAACGAGAGTTCTTCTCTGTTTTTAAGTTAAGAAAATGAAAAAGAAAGTTATGTTAAAGTTAAGAAGAAAGTGGTAGAATAGAAAGAGGAAAAAATCAGAAAATGAAAGAAGCGATTATGTACAAATGAGTTTGGGAAAGAAGAGTGAAAACGATTTGGAAGAGGTGGTGATCTACATTAAAGAAATAAAAGAAAAGAAAGAAAGACAAGTACTTACCTTCTTTTTACCAAAAGCTTACCTTGAGTTCTTAGCGACGATTTTACCTTGAAGTGGAGGCATTCAGCGCATAGCCTATAAGATTAGATTTTTGGTCTCTTCCACATTACATCATCAAGACTACTTCAAGTATGAAATGATACAGAGAGACTCACAATTCCATCGTCATGAGCTATCGGTGGCACTCGCAAAGGCAAGGCTCTTTCGATGCTTTTAGACTCATTTGGAAGACAATTTGTACCAAAAGAAGAGTAAAGTAGAAAAGAAGAAGACGAAGAAAACAAAAAAGAAGTATATACAAAGAAAGAACTAAGATTTGATTTCATAACAATCAAAGAAAAGAAAGAAAACCTTACACCATTGTCACTATAGCTCCAGCTTCATTCTTGTTCTTCGATGAAAGTCTGATCTCCTCTTATTTACATCAATGAAAATTACAATTACATGAAAAAGAAAAACAAAAACCTAAACTAAGAAATGAAAAACTAGTCTAAATCCTAACTCTGCATTGGCGTCCATTTCAGCACAAAAAATGGCCTTTATAGGCCAAAAACCCAACAACCAGGATCCCGGGGAGATCGGGGGAGCAAACGCTCCCCCTAACTCCCCAACAATGCCGCGGAAACGCGGCTTTTGCCGCGTTTCCGAGGTCAGGGTGTGGCCAGATGGCCACACCCTGTTGGTGGGTCATCCTGGGAGTTTGTTCTAGCTTTATCCTTTGTTGGTTTCTTCGTTGGAGCCCCGGATTCTGACAAAATGACCTTGGATTCTTGGCTTTAACCGATCGATTCTGAGAGGATTCTTCTCAACCGGTTTCAACCTCTTGATTTTTACCCTGATTTAGTGTGTGCGAATTAATTTTGATTTAATTCAGAATTCTGGTGGGCTTTTGGGCTCATTTCTCTTCATCTCCTTAAGGATTGGGCCTGCAAATAAATTAAACAATTAATTAGGACAATGCAGGCTTTTATTCTAAAATAAGTATGGAAATATGACACTAAATATGCAACATTAGCGACCAATCACACCCCCATACCTATCTTTTACTCGTCCTCGAGCAAAACAACTAAACTATACTAGAGATTATTAGACCACTTTCGCAGGTCAAGCGATTGCACTGAGCATGTGCAACAAGCCGTTAAACCTCTAGGTTTCCCCTAGGGGACGAGTTTTGTCTCGTGAGGGTTTTCAGCAGATTACACCCACAAAATCCATAAAGAAAGGGAAATAAAGAGTTAGTATTTCGAAAAGCATTTTGAAAGGGAAAAATATTTGAAATATAATTGTAAGATCTAAGCAATCTATAAGTTTTAAGAAAACTGAATTTTTCATTCCTAAACTTAGTCTCTATTCAAAAATTTGTTATCAATCAAAGTAAGGAGTCAAATTGTACTTCTCATCTAGTCTATTACTTTACCCTAAATCATATGCACCTTGTGAATGTGAAAATTTTGACTAAGGGTTCATTAACTCTAACTCTTATACCTTATTTATTTATATATACTTTTTTTTTGGTGGTATTATTCCTTAGTTCTATTAGGCTTTCTAATCTGCCCATGTAACGAGCCTCTAATCGATGACTCCCAAACCAAACAGTCTTAGGGCACCAGGTGAGAAAACACTCCCAAGGACTTAAGGACTCGAGCAAATAAGGCCACAAAACTAAGGATTTTATTATATGAACCTCTTTTAGGTGTGAATACTTATGCTTTATTAGGCACAAATACCCAGCTTAATCAGAGGATTTTTCTTTTCAAACTTATCTAATCTTCTTTCGCATAAATACTAAGGCTTGTTTAGGCCAAAGCACCTAGCTAATCAATAATTAGACTTGTTTTTTTTTTTAATAAGGCATAAGAATTTTTGTTTTTGAACCCTAAGTGTGTAAGTGTATGAAGTGTGCATATTTCATCAAGGTAAAGATCAAGACCAAATTACTTTGACAAATTATCTTCCTAACTCTAAAAATCAAACAAATAATCTTATTTTGACCAAGTATAAGAAATCCTAATTGGATTTTCCTATTCCTTAAAATTAACTTAATTTCTTACAAAAATAAGTCAAAATATTGTTTCTATTTTTCAAAAAGTTTTTAAAAGTAAAGAAAAATGTTAATTTTTTTTATTTTAAAGAAAAAGAAAAGTTATGTTAGACCCTCCCCACACCTATCTCATGCATTGTCCTCAATGTATGAATTAATGCATAGATGCATGAAAAAGACGACAGGGAAGGAAAGTGTTACCTTCTGGTGGTGGTCTGATTGGTCCACGAAACGCGGCCCAATCAACTTTTCTTGGGTCTCGGTGGAACCCACCAGAAGTATCTTTAATATAACCATTAAAAAGATGTATCCATAAAGAATCTTTATTAAATATTTAACCCATCTAATGTCCATATTCCATAATTAATTTTGGAGTCAAATTTGTCAACCACCTCGTCCCAGAATGGAATATGAAATGATAGAACGGTTGACTTGGACTCAGGAAGGACAGGAACTAATACCGACTCGGGAAGGTGACTTAAGTCAAGTAAAGGTTCAGGAGTCGAAATTGGTTCAAGAAGCGGGTCCAAGTCAAGAAGTTGAAACTCTAGTCCACATGTATTTTCTAACAATGGAATGTGACTTAATGTGGGTGATTCCAGTTCAGGAATGATAGGTGGAGGAATCAAAACTGACTCTAAAATATTACTCAAGTTTGGTAACACAACAGGAGTCAATATTGATTCAGAAAGTTGAACTGGATCACAGATTTGAGAATCTAGGTCACATATCTCATTGAGTTCAATATCAAAAAATTGAGAACTTGCCAATTTGTCAATAGGATTTTCAAAATTGTATAATTGGTCAAGTTCAATATGATCCTCAAGAATGGGTGATTCAATTCATGATGAATTGGCACAGGATTCAATGTTGACTCAGGAAAAAGATTAAAATCAGGTGAAGATATCGGAGTCATAATTGAACCAGGAAATAGAATTGAATCACTAAGTTGGGGTTCAGGATCATATTCATTTTCAAGTTCTATTTCAGGAAAAGGAAAACTTGCTAAACTGTCAATATCTTTTCAAAATTTGGAGTTTGGGCTAGTTCAAGTGGTTGTTCTGAAATGGAATCTTGATTTCAAGACTACATGACTCTTCGACTCTAACAGGATGGTTAGTGACATCAGAACTGGTCAAACGGTGAGAACGTAGAGATTCGACTATCATATCTATGTCACGATTTCTAGCATTTTGAGCATGAGTCATGGCTTCAAGCATCTTTTCATAATTGATGGGTTCATTGTTTGATGAAAAGATGAAGAGTTGTCTTGGAAGTGGTAGTGAAATTGTGAGTCCATCAAATTTTAGGATTTGTGTTTGGACTCACGCATACTCATTTCCAAAATTGATGGTCTTCTATTTTGGACTGGTGGCAGTGAGTATGACTCTTGGAAATATTGGGGACTAGGTGGAGAAGGGGGATAATTTGGTTGAAAATTTGATTCGGGGTAGGTGAATCCTGATTGGTAGTGAAAAATGCATTTTATCATAACATTTACCATCACATTTTCATATTTATTCATTTAATTCTGCACATTTATTAATATTTTGTGATTTATTGTGTGCAGGCCTCGAAATAATAAAAAGAAAGAATTAAAGCCTAAAAAGAGCCCAAAAGCCCACATTTAAAGCCCAAGTGTAAAAGTGCAAATATCAATTGTCAAAGTGCAAATATACAAGGGCTAAAGTTTCAAATATCAAAGATGAGGGAAGGATAGACTTCTACCCAACCCTAAACTCTTGCAGATGAGGATAAAAGCCAAAGATAAGATGCAGAGATAAGGAAATTCGTTCAAAAGAGATTGGGAGAATCCTAAATCTAGATAACTTGATTTCCAAGTTATATCCATATCCCAAGATAAAGAGCCAGGATCAAGCTTCTAGAAGAAAACGACCAGATGTACGGACCAGGAGAAGCCACGCGCCAAAGCGCGTGGCCAGCAGCCACTATAGTGCCGCGGAAACGCGGCCCAAGCCGCGTTTCTGCGGCACTTTGGTCTTATCTGATTACCAGATTTCATGGAGGTGTTATACTGGGACTCTGACTCCTTCTGCACCTATAAATACCCCCTGCAGTGCAACACAGAACGTCGTCCAGCGCAGTACAGGGCCAAAGTTAGGGTTTCTTCTAGGTTTTCTTCTTTTGTAATTAGGGCTTTCTTTTTATTTTCAAGAGAGAGAGAGGCTTATGTTGAGCGTGACACCGATGTACCTTCCTCTTCTCTGCCATTGTACTAATTAATAAAGGTAATCTTTTCTTTTGTTTAGTGTTCTTATGTTTTACTTTTCTTTTTGTTTTCTCGTCTTTTTCTCTTTGATCTATGTTGGTTTATATGAGCATGCAAGTGATTTCTGAAGCACGAGTATAACGAGTCTTAGCGAGAGCCAACGATATTTCATGGAGATGTTCTCCTCCTCAAGGTACGTATCAATTCATGCTTGCCAAGGCTTGATGATCTAATGCGAACAGGGGACTGAGATCGATCCTATGGTTTATGCGTTCATGCCTCCAAAGCAAGGTAGAAAGTGTTAAGATTTCATGTTATTCTTCAACCAAGGTTAGTATTTCTTTTCTTTTATTTTATTTTATTTTATTTTCTTTTTGTAGATTTAATCACAACTCTTCTCCAAATTCTTTCTTTGCCGACTCATTGTAAAATACCACCTTCTTCTTACCTTAACTTAAAAATAAATAATTTTTAGAGTAAAACTTACAAACGCTTCCATCGCTAGTCCCTCCCTGAGGATCACGACCCGCATAGCCTCGCTACAGCGGATTCGAATTGAGAACCTTGCACATCCTTTTCCTAAATCTAACATTCTTTATTTTGTTGCACAGGTAAATCTCAATCAAAATTTTGGCGCCGTTGCCGGGGAGGGACGGTAAGTTATTCTCTAATAAAAAAATTATTAATTAATTCTTTTATTCTTTTCTGTTTGCAGGTTTGGAGAACAGAAAAACAGCAGCAGAAGTGGACATATAGCAACTCTGTGCCTCTGCCCTCGAAGGCAGAGCAGCAGAGCCTGTTACTTTGCCGCGCAAACGCGGCAATAGCCGCGGTTCCGCGGCAGTAGCAGTGAACTACTGATCAATTTTTCTGCAGGTTGCTGAAAATTGTAATATCTGCTTTCTGCTCTGTTAAAATTTGTTCTGTGATAACCCTGCTTACTGCTAATTAATTCAACAGTAAAATATTTGTTGTTAATGATAAAAATTGATTAGACGTTTGCATATTAGGCACGTGTCTTTTCAATTACTTTATTTTACTGTTGAAGAGTGCTGGAGCAAGGTACGTTCGCATTTCATGTAGAATAGGACTCATCTCTTGGTTGATTTTCATGCTTTGAGTGAATCTTATTTAGATATTTTGTACACTTGCACAAATTTATCCTAAGGGCATAACCCATTAACAAGATAAGGTGGGGATTTCATCACCCTTCCTTGGCCCAAAAATCAGATTCCAAGCACTCACTAACCCAAGCCTAATTAAAATTAAGTAGACGTTGGCCCTAGGGACATCTCGGACTCAATTAGGAGATTATCCTAAGGGGGAACAGTGCTGGAAGTTGACTCCTGCCAAATCAGTATCTAGAAAGGGGATTGAGGGCCAAAAGCCCGAAGATTGGTGGTTATTTAATTAAGGAACGTCTTTGACGGAAAACCTCCCACCAATCTTGCCCTGACCTGGCTGATTAACTTGTGGTCAAAGTCTGCACCCTACCTCCTTGGACAGTCTAACCAGTTAGGAGTCGTCTAGTTCATAGGTCTACCTTAACTTAGGTTAGAATTTTTTGTTTGTTTATTTGTTTTTTTTCTTTTTCTTTGTTGTGTTGGTGTGATATGGCATATAATAATAATTTTTCCAATTTTAATCCATATTACACACCTAACTATTTTTCGGATATTACCAACCCGGCATATCACAACTTTGACCAACCTAGTGTGCCGGAATGGTCTTATCCGAATAAATATAACCCATACCCCCCATCTTATGACCATAATTTTCATACTTTCAACTCTTCACAGAGTTCATGGGGTTTCGAGTCCCCCGAGTCCAATTTTCAACCGACTTGTCCTCCGTCTCCACCTTGTCCACAATATTCCCAAGAGTCATACTCTGATCCACCCATTCAGAATAGAATACTATCTATCAGGGAAATGATAAGTATGCATGAGTCCAAGCAACAATTACCATCAATCGCAGACATGATTATGCGTGAGTCCACCGACTCACAACTTCATCACGATTACACTTCATCCTTTCAAGTCCAATCACAACATGATGCACCTATCAACTATGAAAGGATGCTTGCTGCCATGACTCAGGCTAGATTAGCCCGTGATCGTGATATAGATATGATGGTTCAATCTTTGCGTTCTCACCGTCCGGCCAATTCTAATATCGCTGACCATTCTCTTAGAGCTGACGAACCAAGTTGCTTTGGACAACAAGATTCTAATTCAGTACCATCATGTGAACTTGCCGAACCTTCAAATTTTGATAACTTGGCAAGTTTTTCCTTTCCTGAAATAGAACTTGAGCATGAATATGATCATGATCTCCCACTTGATGATTCAATTTTATTTCCTGATTCAATAATGACTCTAGTGTCTCCACCTGATTTCACTTTTCCTGAGTCAACATTGGATCCTGTTCCAATTCATCATGAAATTGAATCACCCATTTTTGATGATCATATTGAACTTGATCAATTGTGCAATTTTGAAAGTCCCATGGATAAATTGGCAAGTTCTGATTTTTATTTCATTGAACCCAATGAGATAGGTGACCTAGATTCTCGAATCTATGATCAAGTTTAAATTCCTGAATCATTATTGACTCCTGTTTTGTTACCCGACTTAGGTAATATTTTAGAGTCAGTTTTGATTCTCACACCTATCATTCTCGAACTTGAATCACCAACATTGAGTCACATTCCATTGTGGGAGGATTATTGTGGACTTGAGCTTCAACTTATTGATTTGGACCCACTTCCTGAACCTAGCCCGACTCCTGAACCATTACTTGATTTAAGTTTCTTTCCTGAGTTGGTATTCGTTCCCGTACTTACGACGTCTAAGTCAATCATTCCATCTTTTCACACTCCATTTTGGGACAAGGCGGTTGACACAATTGACTCTGAAATTTATTATGAAATTTGGAAATTTGATGGGGTAGAAATTTTAAAAAATAATTACACATACATTTTCGTGGGTTATACAAGAAAAATTTTTGGTGGGTTCCTCCATGAAATTTATGTTATCTTGATTGGGTAGCAACGCTTGGCCCAATTAGACCACCACCGGAACTACCACTTTAAGGTAACTTCCGCCTTCCCTTGTTCTATTTCATGCATATATGCATACATTCATACATTGAGGACAATGCATGAGATAAGTGTGGGGGTAGGCTTTACTAACATACTAACATAGTTAGAAACTAACAAAAATTTGCTAATAAAAAAAAATTCTGAAAAAAAAAACTTATAAAAAGGACAATATTTTGACTTATCTTTTGAAAGAAATCTAAGTTAGTGTTAAGAATTAGGAAAATCATGATTTGGATTTCTAAAAACTTGGTCAAAATAAATA
Source organism: Agave tequilana (assembly GCA_038442645.1). Lineage (NCBI taxonomy): Eukaryota > Viridiplantae > Streptophyta > Magnoliopsida > Asparagales > Asparagaceae > Agave > Agave tequilana. Next base: position 113,607 of record JAVJIF010034450.1, read on the forward strand.
AATTGTTGAATTTTTAGGTATAGGAGGAGAAATTGAATAATTAATTAGTCTTGATTTTTACCTTAATTAAATTTGCATACCTAATGCATATCTAGGATTCTAAGACGAAGACCTTTGTGCCTCATATATAAAAAAAAAATATCACTAATTAAGCTGGATACATGTGCCTCAAGAAGCATAAGTATTCACGCCTAAAGGTGAGTAATAAATAAAATAAAGCTCTTAGTTTTGTGGCCTAGTTCACTCGAATTTGAGTCCGCGGGGTGTTTTCTCACCTGGTGCCCTAAAGCCGACCGGTTTGGGAGCCACCGACTTTAAGTTCGCTACATGGGTGGATTAGAAAGCCTAAGAAGACTAAGAAATATAATATATGTATTAACACATCTAATAATCAATTAGTTAGGTATGAGGGCCTCAAGAAGCCTTGATACTTACACGAAAGAAAATTAGATGAGTTATACATATTTTTTAAAAAAAAACAAAAAAAAAAAAAAAAAAAAAAGAAAAAAAGAAAAAAAATATAGAGGCATGAGAGTCCAAGTTAAGGAATTCCTAGTATAAATTCATAAGGATGCATATGATTTTTGGTAACGAAAAAGACTATACACAAAATTCAATTTTGATCCTTACTTAAAAATGAAAACAATTTACTTTATAAAGACTAAGTTTGAAGAATGAATAAAAATGATGATCCTAAAAACTTATAGATTACTTAGTCTTTTCAAAAGTATTTCTAATATTTCCTTTTTATGGATTTTGTGGGTGTAATCCGCTGAAAACCCTCACGAGACAACACTCGTCCTCTAGGGTAACCTAGAGGTTTAACGGTTTGTTGCACGTGCTAAGTGCAATCGTGATTCCTACGAAAGTGAGTTAGGTTAGATTAGTTTTTCTTTTCTTTTTCTTCTTTGTTTTTACTCGAGGACGAGCAAAAAGATAAGTGTGGGGGTGTGATTGGTAGTGAAAAATGCATTTTTATCATAACATTTACCATCACATTTTCATATTTATTCATTTATTCTGCACATTTATTAATATTTTGTGATTTATTGTGTGCAGGCCTCGAAATAATAAAAAGAAAGAATTAAAGCCTAAAAAGAGCCCAAAAGCCCACATTTAAAGCCCAAGTGTAAAAGTGCAAATATCAATTGTCAAAGTGCAAATATACAGGGGCTAAAGTTGCAAATATCAAAGATGAGGGAAGGATAGACTTCTACCCAACCCTAAACTCTTGCAGATGAGGATAAAAGCCAAAGATAAGATGCAGAGATAAGGAAATTCGTTCAAAAAAGATTGGGAGAATTCTAAATCTAGATAACTTGATTTCCAAGTTATATCCATATCCCAAGATAAAGAGCCAGGATCAAGCTTCCAGAAGAAAACGATCAGATGTACGGACCAGGAGAAGCCACGCGCCAAAGCGCGTGGCCAGCAGCCACTGTAGTGCCGCGGAAACGCGGGCCAAGCCGCGTTTCTGCGGCACTTTGGTCTTATCTGACTACCAGATTTCGTGGAGGTGTTATACTGGGACTCTGACTCCTTCTGCACCTATAAATACCCCTGCAGTGCAACACAGAACGTCGTCCAGCGCAGTACAGGGCCAAAATTAGGGTTTCTTCTAGGTTTTCTTCTTTTGTAATTAGGGTTTTCTTTTTATTTTCAAGAGAGAGAGAGAGGCTTATGTTGAGCGTGACACCGATGTACCTTCCTCTTCTCTGCCATTGTACTAATTAATAAAGGTAATCTTTTCTTTTGTTTAGTGTTCTTATGTTTTACTTTTCTTTTTGTTTTCTCGTCTTTTTCTCTTTGATCTATGTTGGTTTATATGAACATGCAAGTGATTTCTGAAGCACGAGTATAACGAGTCTTAGCGAGAGCCAACGATATTTCATGGAGATGTTCTCCTCCGTACGTATCAATTCATGCTTGCCAAGGCTTGATGATCTAATGCGAACAGGGGACTGAGATCGATCCTATGGTTTATGCGTTCATGCCTCCAAAGCAAGGTAGAAAGTGTTAAGATTTCATGTTATTTTTCAACCAAGGTTAATATTTATTTTATTTTATTTTATTTTCTTTTCTTTTCTTTTCTTTTTGTAGATTAAATCACAACTCTTCTCCAAATTCTTTCTTTGCCGACTCATTGTAAAATACCACCTTCTTCTTATCTTAACTTAAAAATAAATAATTTTTAGAGTAAAACTTACAAACGCTTCCATCGCTAGTCCCTCCCTGAGGATCACGACCCGCATAGCCTCGCTACAGTTGATTCGAATTGAGAACCTTGCACATCCTTTTCCTAAATCTAACATTCTTTATTTTGTTGCACAGGTAAATCTCAATCAAATCCCCACTGACTCTGTGAAGAGTTGAAATCGTTATGGAAATTATAGTCATACGATGGGGGACATGGGTTATATTGATTCGGATAAGACCAATCCGACAGACTAGGTTGGTTAAAGTCATGATATGCCGGGTTGGTAATATCCGAAAAAGAGTTTGTTATGTAATATGGATTATTATTATAGTTGGAAACATTATTATTATAAGCCATATCACACAATGGAATACAAACAAAAAGAAAGAAAAACAAACAAATAAACAAACAAGAAAAAAAAATATTCTAACCTAAGTTAGAGTAGACCTAGACCTAGACGACTCCTAACTGGTTAGACTGTCCACGGGAGGTTTAATGTAGACCTTGACCACAAGCTAATCAGCCAGGTCAGGGCAAAGTTGGTGGGAGGTTTTCCATCAAAAGACGTTCCTTAATTAAATAACCACCAACCTTCGGGCTTTCGGCCCTTAATCCCTTTCCTAGACACTGATTTGGCAAGAGTCAAGTTCCAACACCTTTCCCCCTTAGGATAATCTCCTAATTGAGTCTGAGATGTCCCTAGGGCCAACGTCTACTCATTTTAAGTTAGGCTTGGGTTAGTGAGTGCTTGGATTCTGATTTTTTGACTAAGGAAGGGTGATTAAATCCCTACCTTATCTTGTTATGGGTTAGTGCCCTTAAAATAATTTTTGTGCAAGTGTACGAGATATGTAAGATTCACTCAAAGCGATATAAATCAACCAAGAAGTGAGTCATATGCTAAATGCAATGCATACGTACCTTGCTCCAGCACTCTTCAACAGTAAAAATAAATGAATTGAAAAAAACGCTGCCTAAAATGCAAACGTCTAATCAATTTTTAACTTTTACAACAAACATTTTACTGTTGATTATTTAGCAGGCTTATGTGATGGCATATAGGAAATAAAGAATTACAGAGAACTAGAATTTGCAAAGCAAGTAGCCCTGCAAAAACCTGTTAGTAGTCAACTCGTCCTTGCCACGGATCCGTGGCTTTTGCCGTGGAAACGCGGCAATTCAGAGGGTCCTTGGTCTCTGCTTTCTGGAGCAGAGGCCCAAGGCCACTTGTATGTCACTGCAATATTAATTTCCTGTTTTGATTGCCCTGTAACCTGCAACAGAGAAGAAAATTCGTTTAGTTCTAAAAAATTTTCAAAAAAAATTCAGATTTCAATAAAAAACATGTTACCCTCCCGGCAACGGCGCCAAAATTTGATTGAGGCTAAACCTGCACACAAAATACGAGATTTCAGAACTTATAATGAAAATGTGCAAGTGCTCAATTCTTCCGCTATAGCAAGTGGCTATGCGGGTCGTGATCCACAAGGAGGGTTTTGCGATAGAAGCGTTTACGTTCTTTTATTGAAATCTTATGAAAACAAAATGAGAGTTCTTCTCTGTTTTTAAGTTAAGAAAATGAAAAAGAAAGTTATGTTAAAGTTAAGAAGAAAGTGGTAAAATAGAAAGTGGAAAAAATCAGAAAATGAAAGAAGCAACTATGTACAAATGAGTTTGGGAAAGAAGAGTGAAAACGATTTGGAAGAGGTGGTGATCTACATTAAAGAAATAAAAGAAAAGAAAGAAAGACAAGTACTTACCTTCTTTTTACCAAAAGCTTACCTTGAGTTCTTAGCGACGATTTTACCTTGAAGTGGAGGCATTCAGCGCATAGCCCATAAGATTAGATTTTTGGTCTCTTCCACATTACATCATCAAGACTACTTCAAGTATGAAATGATACAGAGAGACTCACAATTCCATCGTCATGAGCTATCGGTGGCACTCGCAAAGGCAAGGCTCTTTCGATGCTTTTAGACTCATTTGGAAGACAATTTGTACCAAAAGAAGAGTAAAGTAGAAAAGAAGAAGACGAAGAAAACAAAAAAGAAGTACATACAAAGAAAGAACTAAGATTTGATTTCATAACAATGAAAGAAAAGAAAGAAAACCTTACACCATTGTCACTATAGCTCCAGCTTCATTCTTGTTCTTCGATGAAAGTCTGATCTCCTCTTATTTACATCAATGAAAATTACAATTACATGAAAAAGAAAAACAAAAACCTAAACTAAGAAATAAAAAAATAGTCTAAATCCTAACCTGCATTGGTGTCCATTCCAGCACAAAGAATGGCCTTTTATAGGCCAAAAACCCAACAACCAGGATCCCGGGGAGATCGGGGGAGCAAACGCTCCCCCTAACTCCCCAACAATGCCGCGGAAATGCAATTTTTGCCGCGTTCCGCGGCCAGGGTGTGGCCAGATGGCCACACCCTGTTGGTGGGTCATCCTGGGAGTTTGTTCTAGCTTTATCCTTTGTTGGTTTCTTCATTGGAGCCCAGATTCTAACAAAATGACCTTGGATTCTTGGCTTTAACCGATCGATTCTGAGAGGATTCTTCTCAACCGGTTTCAACCACTTGATTTTTGCCCTGATTTAGTGTGTGCGAATTAATTCTGATTTAATTCAGAATTCTGGTGGGCTTTTGGGCTCATTTCTCTTCATCTCCTTAAGGATTGGCCTGCAAATTAATTAAACAATTAATTGGGACAATGCAGGCTTTTATTCTAAAATAAGTATGGAAATATGACACTAAATATGCAACATTAGCGACCAATCACAATTGTACCAAAAGAAGAAAAGTAGAGAAGAAGAAGAAGAAGAACACGAAAACAAAGTACATACAAAAGGAAACTACAGATTCGATTTTATAACAATAAGAGAAAAGAAGAAAATCTTACACCGGTGTCACTCTCAGCACAAGCTTCGTTCTCGTTCTCCTATGAAACTCTGATCTCCTCTGATATACATAAATTAAAACTAAAAATTACATGAAAAGAAAAACAAAATACTAAACTAAAAAATGGAAAAATGGACTAAATCCTATCTCTGCATGATCGTCCCCCTTGGAGGCTCTGAAAATCCCAGTATTTATAGGCAAAACCCAACCTATAGGAGCGTATGAAGATAGGGGAGCAAACGCTCCCCCTAACTCACCAACAAAGCCGCGAAAACGTGGCTTTGGCCGCGTTTTCGCGGCCAGGGTGTGGCCAGGTGGCCACACCCTGTTGGTGGTGCTCCCCGGTTTCTTGATTTGTATTTATCTTTATCTGGATTTGCAGTTTATGTCTGGGATTTTGATGAAATGGCCTTTGATCCTTGGCTTCAACCGACCGATTTGTAGGAATTTGTTCTAACTGATTTTCAACCGATCTGAACTGACCTGATCTGCCCTGATTTACTGAGTTCAAATTAATTCTGATTTAATTCAGAATTTGATGGGCTTTTAGGCTCATTTCTCTTCACTCTCCTTTAGGAATGGGCCTGCAAATAAATTAAACATTTAATTAGGAAAATGCAGAGTTTATTCTATAATAAGTAGGAGAATATGATAATAAATATGCAATATTAGTGACTAATCACACCCCCATACCTATCTTTTGCTCGTCCTCGAGCAAAACAACTAAACTATACTAAGGATTATTAGACCACTTTCGCAAGTCACGCGATTGCACTGAGCATGTGCAACAAGCCATTAAACCTCTAGGTTTCCCCAAGAGGACGAGTTTTGTCTCGTAAGAGTTTTCAGTGGATTACACCCACAAAATCCATAAAGAAAAGAGAAACAAAGAGTTAGTATTTTTCGAAAAGCATTTTGAAAGAGAAAAATATTTGAAATATAATTGTAAGATTTAAGTAATCTATAAGGTCTAGGAAAACTGAATTTTTCATTCCTAAACTTAGTCTCTATTCAAAAATTTATTATCAATCAAAGTAAGGAGTCAAATTGTACTTCTCATTTAGTCTATTACTTCACCCTAAGTCATATGCACCTTGTGACCGTGAAAATTTTGACTAAGGGTTCATTAACTCTAACTCTTATGCCTTATTTATTTATATATATTCTTTGTGGTATTATTCCTTAGTTCTATTAGGCTTTTTAATCTGCCCATGTAACGAGCCTTTAATCGATGACTCCCAAACCAAACGGTCTTACGGCACCGGGTGAGAAAACACCCCAAAGACTTAAGGACTCGAGCAAACAAGGCCACAAAACTAAGAATTTTATTATATGAACCCCTTTTAAGCGTGAATACTTATGCTTTATTAGGCACAAATACCCAGCTTAATCAGAGGATTTTATATGTATTTTTTTCTCAAACTTATCTAATCATCTTTTGCATAAATACTAAGGCTTGCTTAGGCCAAAGTACCTAGCTAATCAATAATTAGATTAGTTCATCTTTTATAGATATTATTTTTTCTTTTTATATATAAGGCATAAGAATCTTTATTTTTGAACCCTAAGTATGTAAGTGTACGAAGTATGCATATTTCATTAAGGTAAAGATCAAGAATAAATTACTTTGACAAATTATCTTCCTAACCCTAAAAATCAAACAAATAATATTATTTTGACCAAGTTTAAGAAATCCTAATTTTGATTTTCCTATTCCTTAAAATTGACTCAATTTCTCACAAAAAATATGTCAAAATATTATTTCTATTTTCAAAAAGTTTTTTTTAAAAGTAAAGAAAAATGTAAATTTTTTTTTAAAGTTATGTTAGAACCCTCCCCCACACCTATCTCATGCATTGTCCTCAATGTATGAATTAATGCATAGATGCATGAAAAAGAAGAAAGGGAAGGAAAATACTATCTTAAGGTGGTGGTTCCGGTGGTGGTCTGAATGGTCCACGAAATGCGGCCCAATCGACTTTTCGTGGAGTTCGGAGGAACCCACCAGAAATTCTCTAATATAACCCATTAAAATGATGTATCCATGAAGGATTTTTATTAAAACTTTAACCCATCTAATTTTCAAATTTCATAATTAATTTCGGAGTCAAATTTGTCAACCGCCTTGTCCCAAAATGGAGTGTGAAAAGGTAGAATGATTGACATGGACTTAGGAAGTACGAGAACTAATACCGACTCAGGAAAGTGACTTAAGTCAAGTAAAGGCTCAGGAGTCGAGATTGGTTCAGGAAGTGGGTCCAAATCAAGAAGTTGAAACTCAAGTCCACATTCATTTTCCAACAATAGAATGTGACTTAATATTGGTGATTCAAGTTCAAGAATGATAGGTGTGGGAATCAAAACTGACTCTAAAATATTACTCGGGTAACAAAACAGGAGTCAATATTGATTCGGGAATTTGAACTGGATCACAGATTTGAGAATCTAGGTCACATTTCTCATTGAGTTCAATGTCATAAAAATAAGTACTTGCCAATTTGTTAATAGGACTTTCAAAAGTATAAAATGGTCAAGTTCAATATGATCATCAAAGATGGGTGATTCAATTTCATAATGAATTGGCACAGGATCCAATGTTGACTCGGGAAAAAGATTAAAATCAGGTGAAGACACCGGAGCCATAATTGAATCAGGAAGTAGAATTGAATCACTAAGTTGAGGTTCATGATCATATTCATTTTCAAGTTCGATTTCAGGAAAGGGATAACTTGCCAAACTGTCAATGTCACTTTCAAATTTTGGAGTTCGGGCAAGTTCAAATGATTGTGCTAAAATGGAACCTTGTGTTCCAAAACAACATGACTCTTCGGCTCTAACATAATGGTTAACGACATCAGAACTGGCCAAACGGTGAGAACGTAGAGTTTGGACTATCATATCTATGTCATGATTACGAGCGTTTTGAGCCTGAGTCAATGCTTCAACCATCTTTTCATAGTTGATAGGTTCATCGTTTTGTTGCGATTGGTCTTGAAAAGATGAAGTGTTGTTTTGAAATTGGTGGTAAAATTGTGAGTCCATCAGATTTTGTGATTGTTGTTTGAACTCACGCATACTCATTTTCAAAATTGATGGTTTTTTATTTTGGACTGGTGGAACTGAGTATGAATCTTGGAAATATTGTGGACAAGGTAGATAAGGAGGACAAGTTGGTTGAAAATTTGACTCGGGGGAGGTGAATCCCCACTGACTCTTGAAGAGTTAAAATTGTTCTGGAAATTATGGTTATAAGATTGGGGACATGGGTTATATTGATTCGGATAAGACCAATCCGGCACACTAGGTTGGTTAAAGTTATGATATGCCAAGTTGGTAATATCCAAAAAAGAGGTTGGTGTGTAATATGGATTACTATTAAATTGAAAAAATTGTTATTATAAGACATATCACACAATAAAATACAAACAAAGAAAAAACATGCAAATAAGCAAACAAATAAAAAGAAAAAATTCTAAACTAAGTTAGGGTAGACCTATGACCTGACGACTCCTAACTGGTTAGACTGTCCATAGGAGGTATAATGCAGACTTTGACCACAAGTTAATCAGCTAGGTCAGGGCAAGATTGGTGGGAGGTTATCCGTCAAAGACGTTCCTTAATTGAGTAACCACCAACCTTCAAGCTTTCGGCCCTTAATCCCCTTCCTAGATACTGATTTGGCAGGAGTCAAATTCCAACACCTTTCCCCCTTAGAATAATCTCCTAATTGAGTCCGAGATGTCCCTAGGGCCAATGTCTACTCATTTTTAGTTAGGCTTGGGTTAGTGAGTGAGTAGATTGTTTGTGAGCTAAGGGAGGGTAATGACTTCCCTACCTTATCTTGTTTATAGGACAAGCCCTTAAGATTGATTTAGTGCAGTGTACAAGAAAAGCAACACTTAAGCAATGTAAACAATCCAAAAGTGTTCTTATACTAGATGCTATGCACACGTACCTTTGCTCCAGCACTCTTCAACAGTAATGAAAAAATGTAATGAAATAGACACGTGCCTAAATGCAAAGTCTAAATCATTTTTTAGCATTAACAATCATCATTTTACTGTGTGTTAGAAATATATATACAGTGAGTCAAACAAGGAAATAAATGCTACAGATATTTAACTATGCAATTCAGCCAACCTGCAAAAAATACAGGTTAGTATTTCACTCAGTTTGTCACAGGACTGTAGCAAATCTGAGGGCTTCTTGGCTCTGCTTTCTTGAGCAGAGTCCAAGGCCACTTATATGTCCACTACAGCAAGAATTCCTTGCTGTTGAATCAGTACAAAAAAAACAAAGAATAAAGTTAACCATAAATGTAAACTTTAAAAGAGAGTAACTTACCGTCCCTCCCCGGCAACGGCGCCAAAATTTGATTGAGGTTGGACCTGCACACAAAATACAGTATTTTAGATTTTAAGATTAAAGAGTGCAAGTGCTCAATTCTACCGCAATAGCAAGTGGCTATGCGGGTCGTGATCTACAAGGAGGGACTAGCGATGGAAGCTTTATAGTAAGTCTTCTTTTAAGATACAAAAGTTTGGTTAGAGTTCTTCTTTAGTTCTTTAAAAGAAAAAGAGAAAAATTAGGTTAAAGTTAAGTGAGGAAGAAAGTGGTAGAATGAGAAGGTGGAGAAAATTGGAAAATGATTATTTACAAAAGAAATTGAAAATGGAAAGAAGTGGGTGTTGTTGGTGTTCTAAACTAAAGAATAAAAGAAAAGAAAACAAACTAAAATTACTTACTTCTTTTGGCCAAATACCTGCCTTGAATCTGTTGCAATGATATTACCTTGAAGTGAGGCGATCAACGTATAGCCCATAAGAGTTGATTCCCGTTTCCTCCACATTATATCATCAAGACGTTGCAAGTATGAAGTGATACAGAATGAAACTCAAAATCCATCGTCATGAGCTATCGGTGGCACTAGCGAAGGCAAGGCTCTTTCGATGCTTTTAGACTCACTTGGAGAGCAATTGTACCAAAAGAAGAAAAGTAGAGAAGAAGAAGAAGAAGAACACGAAAACAAAGTACATACAAAAGGAAACTACAGATTCGATTTCATAACAATAAGAGAAAAGAAGAAAATCTTACACCGGTGTCACTCTCAGCACAAGCTTCGTTCTCGTTCTCCTATGAAACTCTGATCTCCTCTGATTTACATAAATTAAAACTAAAAATTACATGAAAAGAAAAACAAAAACCTAAACTAAAAAATGAAAAAATGGACTAAATCCTATCTCTGCATGATCGTCCCCCTTGGAGGCTCTGAAAATACCAGTATTTATAGGCAAAACCCAACCTATAGGAGCGTATGAACATAGGGGGAGCAAACGCTCCCCCTAACTCACCAACAAAGCCGCGAAAACATGGCTTTGGCCGCATTTCCGTGGCCAGGGTGTGGCTAGGTGGCCACACCCTGTTGGTGGTGCTCCCCGGTTTCTTAATTTGTATTTATCTTTATCTGGATTTGCAGTTTATGTCTGGGATTTTGACGAAATGGCCTTTGATCCTTTGCTTCAACCGATCGATTTGTAGGGATTTGTTCTAACTGGTTTGCAATCAATCTGAACCGACCTGATCTGGCCTGATTTACTGTGTTCGAATTAATTCTGATTTAATTCATAATTTGATGGGCTTTTGTGCTCATTTCTCTTCACTCTCCTTTAGGAATGGGCCTGCAAATAAATTAAACATTTAATTAGAAAAATGCAGAGTTTATTTTATAATAAGAAGGAGAATATGATAATAAATGTCCAATATTAGTGACTAATCACACCCCCATACCTATCTTTTGCTCGTCCTCGAGCAAAACAACTAAACTATACTAAGGATTATTAGACCACTTTCGCAGGTCACGCGATTGCACTGAGCATGTGCAACAAGCCGTTAAACCTCTAGGTTTCCCCTAGAGGACGAGTTTGTCTCGTGAGGGTTTTCAGTGGATTACACCCACAAAATCCATAAAGAAAAGAGAAACAAAGAGTTAGTATTTTCGAAAAGCATTTTGAAAGAGAAAAATATTTGAAATATAATTGTAAGATTTAAGTAATCTATAAGGTCTAGGAAAACTGAATTTTTCATTCCTAAACTTGTCTCTATTCAAAAATTTGTTATCAATCAAAGTAAGGAGTTAAATTGTACTTCTCATTTAGTCTATTACTTTATCCTAAATCATATGCACCTTGTGACCGTGAAAATTTTGACTAAGGGTCATTAACTCTAACTCTTATGCCTTATTTATTTATATATATTTTTTGTGGTATTATTCCTTAGTTCTATTAGGCTTTCTAATCTTCCCATGTAATGAGCCTTTAATCGATGACTCCCAAACCAAACGGTCTTACGGCACCGGGTGAGAAAACACCCAAAGACTTAAGGACTCGAGCAAATAAGGCCACAAAACTAAGAATTTTATTATATGAACCCCTTTTAGGCCTGAATACTTATGCTTTATTAGGCACAAATACCCAGCTTAATCAGAGAATTTTTATATGTATTTTTTTCTCAAACTTATCTAATCATCTTTTGAATAAATACTAAGGCTTGCTTAGGCCAAAGTACATAGCTAATCAATAATTAGATTTGTTCATCTTTATAGATATTATTTTTTTCCTTTTTATATATAAGACATAAGAATCTTTATTTTTGAACCCTAAGTGTGTAAGTGTATGAAGTATGAATATTTCATTAAAGTAAAGATCAAGAATAAATTACTTTGACAAATTATCTTCCTAACCCTAAAATCAAACAAATAATCTTATTTTGACCAAGTTTAAGAAATCCTAATTTTGATTTTCCTATTCCTTAAAATTGACACAATTTCTCACAAAAAATATGTCAAAATATTATTTCTATTTCAAAAAGTTATTTTAAAAGTAAAGAAAAATGTAAATTTTTTTTTAAGTTATGTTAGAACCTCCCCCACACCTATCTCATGCATTGTCCTCAATGTATGAATTAATGCATAGATGCATGAAAAAGAAGAAAGGAAAGGAAAATACTACCTTAATGTGGTGGTTCTGGTGGTGGTCTGATTGGTCCACGAAATGCGGCCCAATCGACTTTTCGTGGAGTTCAGAGGAACCCACCAGAAATTTCTCTAATATAACCCATTAAAATGATGTATCCATGAAGGATTTTTATTAAAATTTAACCCCATCTAATTTTCAAATTTCATAATTAATTTCGGTGTCAAATTTGTCAACCGCCTTGTCCAAAATGGAGTGTGAAAAGATAGAATGATTGACTTGGACTTAGGAAGTACGAGAACTAATACCGACTCATGAAAGTGACTTAAGTCAAGTAAAGGCTCAGGAGTCGAGATTGGTTCAGGAAGTGGGTCCAAATCAAGAAGTTGAAACTCAAGTCCACATTCATTTTCCAACAATGGAATGTGACTTAATATTGGTGATTTAAGTTCAAGAATGATAGGTGTGGGAATCAAAACTGACTCTAAAATATTACTCAAGTCGGGTAACAAAACAAGAGTCAATATTTATTCGGGAATTTGAACTGGATCACAGATTTGAGAATGTAGGTCACATTTCTCATTGAGTTCAATGTCATAAAACTGAGAACTTGCCAATTTGTCAATAGGACTTTCAAAAGTGTAAAATTGGTCAAGTTCAATATGATCATCAAAGATGGGTGATTCAATTTCATGATGAATTGGCACAGGATCCAATGTTGACTCGGGAAAAAGATTGAAATCAGGTGAAGACACCGGAGCCATAATTGAATCAGGAAGTAGAATTGAATCACTAAGTTAAGGTTCATGATCATATTCATTTTCAAGTTCGATTTCAGGAAAGGGATAACTTGCCAAACTGTCAATGTCACTTTCAAATTTTGGAGTTCGGGCAAGTTCAAATGATTGTGCTGAAATGGAACCTTGTGTTCAAAAATAATATGACTCTTCGGCTCTAACAGAATGGTTAATGACATCAGAACTGGCCAAACGGTGAGAACGTAGTGTTTGGACCATCATATTTATGTCATGATTACGAGCGTTTTGAGCCTGAGTCATGGCTTCAAGCATCTTTTCATAGTTGATAGGTTCATCGTTTTATTGCGATTTGTCTTGAAAAGATGAAGTTTTTTGAAATTGGTGGTAAAATTTTGAGTCCATCAGATTTTGTGATTGTTGTTTGGACTCACGCATACTCATTTCCAAAATTAATGGTTTTCTATTTTGGACTGGTGGAACTGAGTATGAATCTTGGAAATATTGTGGACAAGGTAGATAAGAAAGATAAGTTGGTTGAAAATTAGACTCGGGGGAGGTGAATCCACACTGACTCTGTGAAGAGTTGAAATTATTCTAGAAATTATGGTTATAAGATTGGGGACATGGGTTATATTGATTCGAATAAGACCAATCCGGCACACTAGGTTGGTTAAAGTTATGATATGCCGGGTTGGTAATATCCAAAAAAGAGGTTGGTGTGTAATATGGATTACTATTAATATTGGAAAAATTGTTATTATAAGACATATCACACAATAAAATACAAACAAAGAAAAGAAACAAACAAATAAGCAAACAAATAAAAAGAAAAAAATTCTAAACTAAGTTAGGGTAGACCTATGACCTAGACGACTCCTAACTGGTTAGACTGTCCATAGGAGGTATAATGCAGACTTTGACCACAAGCTAATCAGCCAGGTCAGGGAAAGATTGGTGGGAAGTTATCCGTCAAAGACGTTCCTTAATTAAGTAACCACCAACCTTCGGGCTTTCGGCCCTTAATCCCCTTCCTAGACACTGATTTGGCAGGAGTCAAATTCAACACCTTTTCCCCTTAGGATAATCTCCTAATTGAGTCCGAGATGTCCCTAGGGCCAACGTCTACTCATTTTTAGTTAGGCTTGGGTTAGTGAGTGAGGAGATTATTTTTAGGCTAAGGGAGGGTAATGACTTCCCTACCTTATCTTGTTTATAGGACAAGCCCTTAAGATTGATTTAGTGCAGTGTACAAGAAAAGCAACACTTAAGCAATGTAAATAATCCAAAAGTGTTCTTATACTAGATGCTATGCACACGTACCTTACTCCAGCACTCTTCAACAGTAATGAAAAATGTAATGAAATAGACACGTGCCTAAATGCAAAGTCTAAATCATTTTTAGCATTTACAATCATCATTTTACTGTTGTGTTAGAAATATATATACAGTGAGTCAAACAAGGAAATAAATGCTACAGATATTTAACTATGCAATTCAGCCAACCTGCAAAAAATACAGGTTAGTAGTTCACTCAGTTTGCCACAGGACTATAGCAAATCTGAGGGCTTCTTGGCTCTGCTTTCTTGAGCAGAGTCCAAGGCAACTTATATGTCCACTGCAGCAAGAATTCCTTGTTGTTGAATCTGTACAAAAAAAACAAAGAATATAATTAACCAAAAATGTAAACTTTAAAAGAAAGTAACTTACCGTCCCTCCCCGGCAACGGCGCCAAAATTTGATTGAGGTTGGACCTGCACACAAAATACAGTATTTTAGATTTTGAGATTAAAGAGTGCAAATGCTCAATTCTACCGCAATACCAAGTGACTATGCGAGTCGTGATCCATAAGGAGGGACTAGCGATGGAAGCTTTTTAGTAAGTCTTCTTTTAAGATATAAAGTTGGTTAAAGTTCTTCTTTAGTTCTTTAAAAGAAAAAGAAAAATTTGGTTAAAGTTAAGTGAGCAAGAAAGTGGTAGAATGAGAATGTTGAGAAAATTGGAAAATGATTATTTACAAAAGAAATTGAAAATGGAAAGAAGTGGGTGTTGTTGGTGTTCTAAACTAAATAATAAAAGAAAAGAAAAGAAACTAAAAATTACTTACTTCTTTTGGCCAAATACCTACCTTGAGTCTGTTGCAATGATATTACCTTGAAGTGAGGCGATCAACGTATAGCCCATAAGAGTTGATTCCCGTTTCCTCCACATTATATCATCAAGACGTTGCAAGTATGAAGTGATACAGAATGAAACTCAAAATCCATCGTCATAAGCTATCGGTGGCACTCGCAAAGGCAAGGCTCTTTCGATGCTTTTAGACTCACTTGGAGAGCAATTGTACCAAAAGAAGAAAAGTAGAGAAGAAGAAGAAGAATACGAAAAAAAGTACATACAAAAGGAAACTACAGATTCGATTTCATAACAATAAGAGAAAAGAAGAAAATCTTACACCGTTGTCACTCTCAACACAAGCTTCGTTCTCGTTCTCCTATGAAACTCTGATCTCCTCTGATTTACATAAATTAAAACTAAAAATTACATGAAAAGAAAAACAAAAACCTAAACTAAAAAATGGAAAAATGGACTAAATCCTATCTCTGCATGATCATCCCCCTTGGAGGCTCTGAAAATCCCAGTATTTATAGGCAAAACCAACCTATAGGAGCGTATGAAGATAGGGGGAGCAAACGCTCCCCCTAACTCACCAACAAAGCCGCGAAAACGCAACTTTGGCCGCGTTTCCGTGGCCAGGGTGTGGCCAGGAGGCCACACCCTGTGGTGGTGCTCCCCAGTTTCTCGATTTGTATTTATCTTTATCTGGATTTGCAGTTTATGTCCGGGATTTTGACGAAATGGCCTTTGATCCTTGGCTTCAACGATCGATTTGTAGGGATTTGTTCTAACTGGTTTTCAACTGATCTGAACTGACCTGATCTGGCCTGATTTACTGAGTTCGAATTAATTCTGATTTAATTCAGAATTTGATGGGCTTTTGGGCTCATTTCTCTTCACTCTCCTTTAGGAATGGGCTTGCAAATAAATTAAACATTTAATTAGAAAAATTTAGAGTTTATTCTATAATAAGTAAGAGAATATGATAATAAATGTGCAATATTAGTGACTAATCACCTTCTTTATTCAACAATGCGAGGTCCGCGCCAAATGCAAAACCCTCATTTTGACAGCTCCAAAATGTGAGGCCTGCGTTATGACTATCCCAAAATGCGAGGCCCGCGTTTTAACAAAACACGAAGATCGCGCTTCAACTCAACGCTTGGTCCACGTTTCAACAAGGAAATGCGAGACCCACGTTTAGCCAAAAAGCCCTCACCCCTAGAGGTTAGAGGCTAGTTCCTCAGACGTCCCAATAACGAACAACCTGACAAGAAGGAGGAGCATCCATCAGATCGACCATCGATGCCACTGCGAACAACTAATCTCGGCAGTGCTTTTTGATTTCCATTACGGCTTTCAGACAAATAAACCTTCAGGTTTTAGCCGAATGTCAACGACTTCAGAGTCAGCCAAAAGACGATGATCCTGACAAAAGAAATCATTCTCTGACATCGAGTACCTAGAAATGACTGCAAACATGGTGGGGCCGAGTTCGACACCAAGCAAGTCCAAGGGGAAGCAACTGGCTGTCAGCTTAGAGGGGTCGGATGCTGATCGGTCTCCAGGTTTGAGGGATATCCTCAGCGAACCGGAAGGGGTCTACCGACACACTCAGACCCACACGGGAGCAATCGCTCTAGTCGACTATAATCTGTTTCCTAGGAGGGTTGAGGTGAATGATGAGCATTCCACCATCATCGAATTCCAGTCTTCGAATTCTGGTACAGGGACAACCGCCTCTGCTTATATGGCGAGAACTACCAAAGAGATGGCCAAGAGATTCGAAAAGCAGGCCCGAGTCCAACGAAAGCAATTTGATATGATTCGAGCCTAGTAAGAATCTATTAACACTCTTAAGAAGATGCCATCACAACTGCTTAAGGACAAAAAGAAGCTGAAGGCTAAAACTCCTTCCAAGAATTCCAAAAGCAAACGGAAAGAAGGGGATAACTCATCCTCTGTGAACACCGAGAATGAAGAGCATTCTGACTCTAAGACACCTAAGTCTTCATAAGAAGAGGAGGATAACTCAGAGAATGGGAGCATCATTCCAAAAGGATGAGCAAATTGGAGCAACGCCTTGAAGCCCTTGCCAACCCAGACGGACTCCAAGAAGTGGGGATAGTGCGACCCTATGTAACAGAGTGGGATACGTCTCCTACCCTCCCAAATTCAAGGCACAAAGTTTTCTCACTTTCAACGGTAAAGGGTCACCGAACCAACACATATACTACTTCAAATCCCAAACTGGGAATGTAGTATCGAACGATGCTATTTGGCTAATTTATTCATTGGCACTCTTAAGGGAGTTGCCTTTGAATCATTCATGAAACTGCCTGCCGGATCAATAAAACATGGGCTGACCTCGAGGAGTTATTTCTAGCCCGTTTCTTTGAAGACGTTTTAGAGATCTCAGTACATACTGCCCTTGTAGCCATGTAGAAGAAAGGAGAGTATATCAAAACCTTCTCGAGAAATTTTAGAGCATGGCACTCTATTATCTAGCAGCATGACCCGGTCCACACTGGTTGAGACATGCCGTCACAATCTGCAAACTTCCCTACTCGCTCACATGGGGATGGCGGAATGTCATACTTGAAAACAGTTGGTGCTACAAGGCGAGGAGGAAGAAGAGATCATCGCCTGGGTTAGGGCTGAAGAAAAAGACAGCAAGCCGAGACCTGACAAGTCAATGCGATGCGCACCAGAGTTGTCTTCTCAACTGAAAAGAAGGGATGCTCTGGCAAAGAAAGTCAAATCACCTCCAAAGACCTAGTCAGTCAGAGGAGGTATGACTTTGGTCAACCACATGGAAATAAATCGTACTCCTTTAAGGATGAGCATGTGGTCTATCTATTCAAGTTACTCCAAAAGAGTAACAGACCCAAGCTTTCTGATTAGTCACATATATTGCATATACATTTTCACCTTACCATACTTTTTAGCTAATAAATCCTATTAATAAGTCTTCTTTTTCTTTGTTAAATGTAGGCCCAATTGCTAAAGGAAAGAAAAGAGAAACAAGCCCAAAAGCCCACCAAATTCTGATTTAATTCAGAATAAATTCGAAATCAAGGAATCAGGGCAAAATCTTGGTATATCAGAGAGGTTGAAAACCGATTGAAAAGAATCCTCCCTGAATCAAGCGGTTGAGCCAAACAATCAAAGGCTGTTTCGTCAAATCTTGGAGCAGAAAACAAGAAAACCAGAAGAAGATATAGGAGATTCACCAAACGAGGAGAGCCAGCCAACTTGGTGTGGCAAACTGCCCACACAGGGCCGCAGAAACGCGGCCCAAGCTGCGTTTTCGCGGCTATCTGGTGTCAGTTGGGGGAGCGTTTGCTCCCCCAATCTTCCCGGGATTCTCTCATTTTGGTTTTTCCCTATAAATAGCAGTTCAGCAGAGCAAAAGGGAGCAAAGACTAGGATTAGAATTTTTGTTTATTTTCTAAGGATTTAGGCTCTTTGTTAGATAGCACAAAAGTTATATTTTTGTTTTTCAATTGTAGTCCAGTACAAATACTTGTGAGAGAGAGGATTGAGTGCTTGTACTTGAAGATTGAAGTGACATCAATACAAGAATCGAGCTACATTTGCTTTCACTCTTATTACGGTATGTCATGCATTATTTACTTACTTTCTTCTTTGTTTTCCATGAGTAGCTAGATCGATTTTCTGGGCTCACTATTATACCTCTCTTCAATTCTTCTTCTCCACCAATTTTAATGAAAAAGACCCAATGAATCATTTGCATGCCTTACTTAAAGCCTTTCTTGAAAGTGTTCTTGAAGGCACATGAGGATGGGTTTGGATTTTTAAACTCGTACTTCTTTTAAGAACGTTTCTTGAACTATTTTTATTTCATACTTGCTTCTTCGCGCTTGATGAATTAACATCCGATTCAAAATAATTTCTTAAAGAAAAGAGTGAACTCTTCAAAACAATCTTATGTGCTTTACTTCAAATTTTCTAAAGTCAGTGTTTTGCCCATGATCAAGTTGAGGCATTTAGGATTTCAATAGAAGAATGAACCAATTGAGTAGAGAGGACAGTGAGCCCAGATTTTCTTCTTATTATAATCAACAAATAATTTTCGAGCTTTTTAAATCACCTTCTCCAAAGCCTTCTCTAAAGTTGCCATTTCTCTTTCAATCATCTCTTTCTTTCCATTCTCTTTCACTAAAAAATGAGCACAATTCTTTGTTATTAAATGAATCACCGAAAAGCTTTCATCGCATTGCTCCTCGTGGACACGACCGTTAGCCACAAGCTACACGGTAAATTCTTAACTCTTTGATGTTCTTTCATTTCAGCAATCAAATTTTTGGCGCCGTTGCCGGGGAGGGAACAGTGTATTTATTTTTTAACAAGCTTTGTGTGTTGTTTCAGGGACTTGAAGATTCAGATCTAGCATTCAAGTTTTGCAAGAGAAGACTTGCAAATTCTGTGCCCCTACTCTCGAAAGTAGGAAACAAAATTTCAAGAAATTGCGTTGCAAAACGTAAAATTTCATTAGACTACTAAAAACTCTTTTTGCAGGACATATTGCTCGCAAAAAATTAAGTTTTTATACGTTAATTTTTGCTATTTCTGCTATCCACCATCCCTGTTTTAATCCAACAGTAATTTGAGTGATTGTTAATTGCTTAAAAAAAAGTTTAGACTTACATTCTAGGCATTTGTCTAATTACGTTTACTTTACAATTACTGTTGAAGAGAGCTGGAGACAAGGTACGTATGCATAGCATATAGTTTAGGAAACATTTATGGTTGATATTTGCTTTTGAATGATACTTTTCTATATCTTGCACACTTTGCACAATTAACTCTAAGGGCAAAACCAATTCAAGATAAGGTGGGAAGTCATTACCCTTCCTTAGCCCACAAACCATCTCCAAGCACGCACAACCTAAGCCTAAGTAAAATCTGATAGACGTTGGCCTTAGGGACATCTCGAACTCACTAGGAGATTATCCTAAGGGGGAAGGTATTAGAAATTGACTCCTGCCAAATCAGTGTCTAGGAAGGGGATTGAGAGGCCGAAAGCCCGAAGGTTGGTAGTTACTTAATTAAGGAAGTCTTGACGGATAACCTCCCACCAATCTTTCCCTGACCTGGCTGATTAGCTTGTGGTCAAAGTCTACATTATACTCCTGTGGACAATCAACCAGTTAGGAGTTGTCTAGGTCGAGGTTACCTTAGATTAGGCTTGGTTGATTACTCTTGTTGACTGTTGGTAACTTGTTTATGATTGTGATTGGTGTTTTGTATGCAAGTGTGGTCGAGAGACCCTAATTCATCTAGGTTGACTAGAAACACATCACCACCCAAGTTTGAACTAAGACCAGATCCGGTAATGGTCAATCAAACATCATTGCAGGATAGGTTCTACCCTATTAGAACCTCACTTCCATCTTGCATTCTACTTCCATCGGTTGGTGAATACAATTTTGAGCTCAAGCCTCAATTCATCAACACACTCCCAAGTTTCATGGCTTAGAGTTTGAAGATGCTTACTTCTTTATAAGAGAATTTGAGGAAGTATGTCTAATGATTGAAAATCCCACACCTTGTATACGATGCTATTAGGTTGAGATTTGTTCCTTTCGCACTTAAGGACCTAGCAAAGAAGTGGCTTTACAGCTTAGCGGCCGGTTTCTATCACATCTTGGGATGGTTTCATCAAGGTCTTCTGAAGAAATTCTATCCAATTCATAAGACCGCCCTCATTAGGAAGACAATCATGCAATTCAAGTAAGAACCGAGTGAACCGTTCTGGAGGTACTTTGAACGCTTTAAAGACCTCCTTGTCCAATGTCCACATCATGGAATAGAGAAATGGCGACAATGCTAAATTCTTTATGATGGTTTAGACTATTCTACCAAAACCCTCTTAGAAAAGTATGTACCAAGGGGGATTCTTGCAGAAGGATGAAAATGAAGGATGAGATTTGTATGAAAATCTAGCTGAAAAGACCATCCAATGGGAACCTACCAGTGAGACCTCTAGGAATCCAAACTCCATCTCTTCAAAAGGAGGTCTCCATTCTATCGAATCATCCATAGCGAATGAGGCTAAGTTAGCTAACCTAGCTAGAAGACTGGAAGCTCTAGAAACGAAGGAACCAAGTCCAGTCAATCAAGTCAGCCCATACCAATTTCCAACTCCGGGCTGCACTTACTGTCAAGCCATGAATCATGTGTTCGAGGAGTGCCTGCGTTTCATGCTCAGCAACAATACCATGAAACGATGAATGCGGCCTTTTCAAGGCCAAACAATAGTCCTTACGCACCAACGTACAATCCTGGCTGGAGAAATCACCCTAATTTCTCATGGAGCCAAAATAACACTGACCATTCACGATCAAATCATGCTAGCCACTTCCATCATGATAATAATTCTTCCAATCATCAACCAATTTTCCAATTTTCATAATAATTCTCCCAACCATCCACCTAACTTTCCAAACTATCAACAAAACTTTCCCAACCAAGCTCCACAATCCTCCTTCCAGAATCCTCAACTAGAAAGGAGAATGACTGATTTTGAAAGAAACATGAAAAGATACATGAATAACCAAGATTCTCTCATGCAAACTGTACAGAGGTTAGAGGTTCAAATGAGCCAACTAGCCACTCCACAGAATGAGAGATAGAAGGGTACCCTGCCTAGTAAGCCAATAACCAATCCGTGAAATCTCAACAAGCTCATTTGGCTGAGGATCATTCATTAAATCAATGTAATGCTGTTCATACATTGAGGTCAGGAAAGAGAGAGTTGATAATCAAGTGTCAACGTCAACCAATCCCATTCAGCACAACCACAATCAAGCATCCACCTCATCTAATCCAAATCCTCCAATTTGACGAATCTGAAAAGATAAGTCAACCAGTCAGGTGCACCAGCTATAGTACCATTTCCTAATAGGTAAAAAAACAATAAGCAAAATTCACACATGGACAAGATAATGAGATATTTAATCAAGTGAAGATAAATGTGCCACTTCTTGATGCCATCAAACAAGTCCCTTCCTATGCTAAGTTTCTTAAGGACATGTGCACCAAGAAGAGAAAGATAATGTACCAAAAAGGTCTTCTTAGCCACTAACATTAGTGAGCTACTATCGGGTCCGATTACTGTCAAGTACAAGGATCCAGGTAGTCTCACCATTGCCTGCACAATAGGACAAGCCGAGATTAGTCGTGCACTTCTTGACTTGGGGGCAAGTATCAACTTGCTTCCATTCTCAATTTATCAACAACTCGGTTGGGCGATATTAGTCTAACTCAAGTCACCATCCAACTGGCTGACCGTTCAGTAAAAGTTCCAACAGGGGAGATTAATGATGTCCTGATCCGGTAGGGGAGTTCATTTACCTGTCGATTTCATTGTTCTGGAGACACAACCTGTGTCCAACTCCAATCATAGGGCTCAAACTCCTGTTATCCTAGGGCGACCATTCCTACTATACTGCCAATGCCATCTAAATTGTAAGAATGGGTCCATGAGGTTAACCTTTGGGGACATGACTAGAGAAGTCAATTTCTTCAATTTAGGAAAACAACCCGCGATTTTGAGGATCAAACATTTGAAGTCAACCTAATTGAGAACTTAACAAGTGAACATAGAGAAGAATTGGAACTAGAAACTGAGTGTGACTTCGGGTTAGAATCTGACGACTTTAATCTTGATCAGGCTGTAGATTCTGATATGATTGGGCCTCGAACCCTATTTCACCAATAATGGAGCAACAGAGTTGACTAGTCCTTCCAGTGAGCCTTCCTCTTCCTTAGAATTGAAAGCCTTACCTGCGCATCTCAAGTACGTCTATCTAGGCGAGCAAGAGACCTTTCCTGTCATCATTGCCTCCCATTAAGTGACGGGGAAGAAGAAGATCTTAAAGCTATTCTAAGAAAACATAGGCAAGCCATTGGTTGGACTATGACCGATATAAAGGGATTAAGTCCGACCATCGTTCAATATCGCATTCATCTCAATGAAGACGCCACACCTAAAAGAGACCCGCAGCGTAGGTTAAACCCTATAATGCAAGAAGCTGTTCATGCTGAAATTGTCAAACTCTTAGACAATGGGATAATTTATACCATTTCTGATAGCCAATGGGTCAGTCCTGTCCACGCGGTTCCAAAGAAATCCGGTTTCACCGTAGAGGAAAACGAGAACAAAGAGTTGGTTCAAACTCGACTTCCCACGAAGATCCGAGTTTGCATCGACTATAGGAAGCTTAATGCTGTAACTCG
>JAVJIF010034451.1:0-24713 GCA_038442645.1 Agave tequilana
GGCCGGTCGACTGGGCGGTGACCGTCCAGAGAGTTCTGCTCTTTGGATCTGGCCCTTGGTTGACAGGGCGGTCGACCACCAGAGAGCACTGCTCTCTGGTTCTGCCTCAGTCGACCGAGCGGTAGACCGGTGGCACAACGGTCAGAAAAATTACCGTGGCCGGTCGACCGGAAGGGTATTTCTTCTGCCCTTTCCAGACTTCCAACGGGCAGATTTTTGAGAGGGATAATACCCATCTCTTGAACTGGTCTCTACATGGTTTTTGAGAGCAAAATTTTCCATCTTCTTAAGTATTTTGGCAACAAGTTTTCAAGAGTTTTGGGGCTTAAAGATTTTATCTTTATTTGTTTTTCAAGGGTTGGAAAATCAAAGGAAAATAGAGTATTTGGATATTGATTTTGATCTTCATTTTTATCTTATTCTAGTTGTTTTCTCAAGTATTTTTCTTTGTGATTTATTTTTCAAACACTTTGATTTCTTACACTTGAGCTATCATATCTATCCTATCTATAGAATCTTATTTTTTGGTGAGAAAATTAGTTTGTGGTCTTTGAGATCACCAAGTGTTGTGTAACCTTCTTTGCTTTAAGTCAGTGAGTATCCCTCTTGTGTAGAGGTGATTGTGAAGGCTGTGTTTGAGTTGGTTGGTATCCCTCTAAGTGTAAGGTTATTATTGGAGGTTGTTTGGCTAAGTTCCTTATCCTCTAGTGAGAGGTGATTGTTGTTGTTTGGCTTTGTGCCCTATCCCTCTATTGTGAGGTTTGATCTTGTGTGGCTTAGTGCCTTTCCTCTTTTGTAAGGTTGTTGTTGTTTGAGAGGAGTTGTTTACTCCAAAGTTGTATTACCCAAATCTTCAGTGGAGGTTCCCTGTGTGGGAAGTTCTGTGTGGACGATATAGTGAAAATCCTATGTGTGAAGGCGGAGACGTAGAGCAGTGGCTTGAACCTCGAAACGTATCTTGGTGTTTGCGATTGATCCACTATCTCAAAACTCTCTCTCTTTTTATACCTTGCAATGCACCATATTCATATCTATATTTTGCTTGGTATTGTTTGTGTGCCTCACTTGTGTTGAACCACGAGAGCTTTACATAGCACCTCAACTCATATTTAAAAGAATTTAGAGGAGATAGTCCGAGCCCTTCACCAGAATTCGGCTACACTCTTTGGTTACACTATGCATGTGGCAATTTAGTTTTTAATTCCACATCATCATTTGTCATAGATGACATACACCTATTCACCCTCCTAGGTGTACTTACAGTTACATGTATATTTTGTTACATTACCTGGTACTGTTACACTTTCTGTTATTGCACACTACTCTGCATACCATGTATTGTTCTGTTCCATATATTCTTCGTGCACACACCATGTTTGTACACTCATGACACTATAACAAGAGTATTCATGTTTCCCACTGACACCATCAGGTTACTATTATTATTAGTATAAATATAATATGTTAAACAACTAAGTCTTAATACATGATAATTAAACATGTATTATCCGTAGTGTGTAAGTAAATATAGTGTATCTTATTATTCATACTCTTGATATGTCTTTATATATTATCGTGATTGTACTACTGTAGTATATATTACTGCCTCCTTCATTATACCACTCACTAGGTCGCTTTCTGATGACCCTGAGTTTGTGTGTCCCAGGTTTGAGATCCCAGATATCGTATTGTCAGATAATTTATTGGATTCACATAGGACTCGTCATCGATATCTTCATAGGTATTTTTATTTTTAGTCTTTAGTTCTTTATTTTTCCATATTCCTATATCTATCATGATCGTTAACCCCTTTTTTGCAGGTATTCTTGTACTTATTTAATATTGGAACTTTTGTGCATATGGAGGCTATTTCCTGTACTGAGGCTTAGCGTACATACGTGAGGATATTTTCGCCCTGCGTATGTATGATGTTATAGCATCCCCGTATCCATGGGATCGGGGCGTTGCATACTAAATGCAAAGAAGAGAGAAATAAGAGAGAGAAAATTAAGATTTTAATTTTGGAGGAGAAAAGGTGGATGGGTGTGGAATTGTAGAGTAGGTGGAGGAGTGGACGGAGAAGGCTAGTGGTTGGCGGTTTGAACAAAAGAGAGAGTGTGAGAATCTAAGAGAGAAAATGAAAGGAGAAGAAAGAAAGTGGCTTTTTAGGGTTTTTGGAGAGACGAAAAATTGGGGGAAAATATGGAAGGTTGAGGAGCACATGGATGAGCCTAGTTAGGTAACCGTACTGGCGTAGGAAATGGAGGTAGAGAGAGAATAGAGAGTAGAAAAGGAGAAAGAAAGTGAGCTTTAGGCCCATTTTTAGAGAGAATGAAATGGGCAATTACGGAAAAAATTATGGCTGGCTTAAGGAAGGTGGAGGAGAGATTATGGTGGTGGTGAAGTGGTTGTAAGAAGTGGCTGTAGAGTTTTATGATTTTTGTTTTTTAGAGAATTTTTAGAGGAATTTTTAATATTTTTGTAGAGAGAGGTGGAGGGAGAGAAGAATGGGGCCGACCATGGTTTTCTTAGGTGTGGGAGGAGATAAGGATGAGGGGAAGAAACTTGTGGGAGAAGCCAAGTGTTAGCTTCTTGAAGAAGCCATATGATATTCTAGAAAAATAGAGAAAAAGAAAAAAAGAAAAAGGAAAAGATTTGGAAATGCAATATTAATTCGTTGGTGGGGTTATGTGTAAATGTCCCATGGAAAATATATGAAAATGAAAAAATTGGAAAGCAAAATGAATTTTAAGAGAAAGAAAGAAAAATAGAAGGAGGGAGAAAATATTTAATTAAATAATTATTTTAAAAAGAAAAATTGTGAAATTTTTAGGGTAGATTCCTAGTGCCAGTGCAGAGTCTCATGTAAAAATTTGGGTCACAGGGAAGAATGCATCACTGAAATGACATGTACAAGTTCAAAATATTAAAACCGTAAAAGGATATGTATTCTGAAATCAGGTATTACAACTTCAAAGTAGATATGAGATTTCAAACTTTCAAAACAAGAAATAGAGAAAAGAAATGATATTTTGAAAAATAAAGTAAAGCTTGTTTTGAAAAAAGGAAGATATTTCATTGTGTTTTCAAAGAGCAAAGATGATTTTGGAAATCACAAACGTTTTTTATAAATAAAAATCCCTAGAACAAGTTTTTGATAAAAATGAATTTCAATTTTTGAAAAATAGAATGAATGATTTAGATTATACTTTAAAAGATTTGTGCCTTCAATGTTAAAAAGTTAAATGCTATGTTTCCAAAAGGTAAACCCAAGGGAAATACATTTTATATGCTCACACCAAGCATGATCACAATGCACATCACCATCATGCATTTATTTATGATAAGTGTATACTTGTACACATTGGTGCCGGCTGTCCGCAAAGGTTTTAAGCCAAGTTTTGCTATTCAAATTAAATATGAAAGCTAAAAATGTATGATTCTAGAAAATACTACCCCAAGGACACTAAAAGTTTGAGTACCAAAGAACACATTAAATTCATTATGTAAACGTAGGAGGAGACGGAGCCTTGGTGGTGAATGCATTAGAGTGCAAGGATAATATTTTGTAAATTGTCACTAGCAAAAGGCCTAGGTGGAAATTTTCGCCTATTTGAAAAACATTTGGCTATGTTTGGTAACATCTCAAAATTTTGTATTCAATTCAAAATTTGACACTAATTGCATGTTTAGCCTACAATGCTCTATTTTACTTGAGTAGTGTAATGATTAGGTTAATATATTTTATACAAGCTTATTTGAGCCACACATGTTATAAACTAACAGTTTCTAGTATTTGTTTAACCATGTTATAAAAATAATTATCTCCATGTGGTTTAAAATTGACATATGTTTGGTATATGCATATTCTCTTAATTATATTATTTTGTCACATATTATGTTCTTATATATATATCATGCTTATTGTATACATCTTCGGTTGATATGAATTTTTTTTAAATTTAAAAGGTATTTTTAGTATTTAATTCATATATTAAACAAATTCAAATAAGAAAAGTAAGAGCACTTCAACTCATTATTTAGAGGAAGTATGAGGAAAATTCAGAGCCCGTCAAGAATAACGGCTTCATTTCTTATTTAATTAACATAATTTTTTGAATTAAATCTACATATATTAATATATAATTCTTTGTATTTTTTGAATATTTTAAACAAAGTTTTCTATCAAATATTTTGTCACTTAATATCTGAATCAAAGACTATCTTTTGTAGTCTATTTTATTATATAGGATTTTGTAAAAATCATATTCAAAATTTGTTTTCTAATTTATCTGAAACTGTTTTTTGTCTGGGAGCAGTTTTTGATCGACCAAGCGTTGACCAAGTCTATCATTGGCTTCCCTTCGGCAGTCGCCGGGGCGATTGACCGACATCCGAGCTTGCACTTGTCAATGCTCTCGGGTTGGTGTTTGTCGAACGACAGTCGATTGAATATATATATATATTATATATATATATATATATATAATATTATATATTGATATATATATATATATATAATATATAAAGAGAGAGAGAGAGAGACTTGTGTCCTTCCAAAAATTTGAGGTCAATCTTTCTCACTCAAATACCAACAACCGATATTCGAATATAAGATCCATTCTATTGAAGTTGATCTATATTATTTCAAGTATCTAAAACCAAAAATCAAGTGTTTTAAATGAAAAGGGACGACCTAAATAGTTAATTGGCTAGTTTAATGGTGTAAAAACATTTGAAACCTAACAAAATTGGTTTGTAGTGGTTTTTAAATGTTTAGATCATAATCAAATGACCGGATCGAGAATTTGTATGTCTAAACACATAGATCTAACTAACTCACTACTTTTGGCCGTCCATTTTGCGGCAAAAAGTATTCAAAATACTTGATTTTTGGTTTATAAATACTTAAAATAATATAGATCAACTTCAACGGAGTGGATCTTATATCAAATGTCAGAGGGTAGAATTTGAGTGGGAAGGATTAGGGCTTAAATCCTTTTGGAAGGACACAAGTCTATCTGTGTGTTGTAGGGGGCCGGAAAGTTTGGTGGTCGGAGAAAGTGGTTTTAGCTGTAAAAGATTTCCTTGATTCAAGCGAAACGATTACAACCAAAAGAACTACTCTTCCCTCTTTTCCAGTTACAAGGGAGGGAGGATGTCTGAATCTTCCCTTTGTTTAAAGCTGGGTTCTTCGTGTGGCGAAGGAGAGTGAATCTTGTTCTCCGTTGATCAGATGACCGTCCTAGACCGTCGGGGTCTTCTCTTCGGTCGGTAGAAAGAGTAACTCAGCTCCGTCTACCAAAACTCTCAAAGAGGAGGTAGGCGAAGAGCGGCTAGTACTCAGTAAGCTCGCTGAGAGTCGTGCTTCTCTCTTGATGATCCTCCTGCCTGGATTCGATCGATTTTGATGATGCCCTATCTCAAAGCTCTCTCTCTTCAAACTCCGATCTTCTGCCAAGCTTCGATCCTCTCAGCTTCTCTCCCCTCTTCATAGCAAACAAGGCTCTATTTATAGGGGTCTCAGGGGGTGAAGGTGCCTCCTGAAAACGCTCCCGAATGAGGGGCCACTACCCGCTACATGCGCGGTGACTGGCCCCGCAATCAGGGCAGTTGCAACTGAGACGCGGGCGTTGGGCCAAACGCGCCTTGAAGTTTGAGACGCGGGCGTCGAGCCAAACGCGCCTTGAGACGTGGGTTTCGGCCTTCACGTCTGGATGCTGAGGCGAGGGCGTCGGGCCGATGCATGCTGATCGGCCGTGCGCCTTGATGCTGAGACGCGGGCTTCGGCCGACGCGTCTTGATGCTGAGACGCGGGCTTCGGGCCGACGCTTCTGAACGTTGTGACGCGGGTGTAGAGCCAACGCGTCTTAATGCTGA
This sequence comes from Agave tequilana, assembly GCA_038442645.1. NCBI lineage: Eukaryota > Viridiplantae > Streptophyta > Magnoliopsida > Asparagales > Asparagaceae > Agave > Agave tequilana. The sequence continues at coordinate 5,881 of JAVJIF010034451.1, forward strand.
GACGCGAGCATCGATTTCTCGCGTCTAGAACTTGAGACTCTGCTTCCTTAATGGCTGGTCTGTTAGTCATTTTTAGACAGCCTACAGAACCCCCTCCAAAGTTTCTGATATTCCGCAGTTGAATGGGACGGATTTCGGAATACTTTGGATCTTTAGCCGTGTTCGCGTTTTATGACTGGACTGTTGATGCTTCGGGTTTGATCTTATCTGGAATGGTCTTCGTGAGTGTACTGTTGAACTCTTTGAAGCCGTCAGAGTTGATCATGTTGAGTGTCTAGATACACAGTCTAGACCTCCCCGATTGCTTTTAGTCTGTCACGGGTGCGCTTTTGGCCGGGAGTGGTTGGTTGTCTGTTTGCGTCAGTGTACTGTTGAACCGACTTTGCAGAAGCAGGAGACTGGACGCAGGTTCCTTTTTAAAAAAGCAGAGACTGCTTTAAAGACGCGACTTCTTAGCGAGACGCGATGTTTGGCCTGTTTGAGGGGACGCGGGCTTTGGAGAGACGCATCTCTTGAAATGCAGACGCGATTTTCTGGTGCATTTATGATGATGCTGACGGGGCATGTCCACCGAAGAGCCGCGTACTTTAGGACGCGCACCTGTGCCATGTCATGATTACGCCGCCAGCTGGCCTGGGGAAACGGCGAGATTTCGCCTTTTGGCGCGCGGATCCCCCGGTTCATTAAATGAACTGCTCCACGTGTCACTTCTGACTTGTGGCGGGGTCGCGACGCATGATCTTCCCTGTTTAAACAATGATTTGGCTCCACGCGTCAGGCAGCGATTCGCTGCAGCGTTTTTTTTTTTTTTTTTTTTTTGGCCAAACGCTGCGTATCTTCGCGAATCTCTGTGCCTATAAAAGGCAACAGTTAGAGAGATGTATCTTCTTCTCCGAACGAACGCATTCTCTGAAAAAAAGAACTTCCTTCTCCCTCCAACTATTCATCTCCTCGCTCGGATTTCTTGATCTTCAATGGCTCCCAAGACAAAACCGACTGCATCGACCTCAGGGCGACCGTCGCCGAGGCTGAGAGGGATGCTTCCTCTGCGCAGGAGGGTGTTTTCTGAGGTAAAAATGTACCTTCGGTGTGGGTTCCGCCATTAAAACATGTTCATAGAACTCTAAGGACCTTTAACACAAGATCGTGTTTGATTCTCGGACGCTGTCCTTGAGATGATAACCGGGGCGCGGGCCTGATGATCCGACGCTGGTGAACTCTGCACTCTGGGTCCTTCACTTAGAATATTTCTAATTGTGAAGGTCTCTGGACGCGATTTGTAGAACGCGGATTTGATCCATGTGTTCTGTGCCGCGTTTTGTGCCATCAGGCGCTGGCGTCCGAGTCCAAGCACTTTGAAATTTCACAAGTCTTGGTTTGCAGAACGCGGATTTGATCCTTGTGTTCTGTGTCTTCAACCGCCGATTTTGTAGAATCTGGCGTTTGAGTCCAAGTACTTCGAATTTTCATAAGCAGCTTTGCAGGTCTGGACGCGGATTCGAAAAATTCCTGCGTCCAGTATCTCTTCTGCGTTTTGGTGCAAGTTCGCAGGTCTGGACGCGGATGATAACTCCTGCGTCCAATGTCTCGGCTGCGTTTTGAATTATGAACACTTAGCGTCTTCCCTTATTTTTGGCAAAGTATCTGACCAAGTGTCTTTTTCTTTTGCAGTGCCGCATGTTTCAGGTTCACTTGCCAAGATGCACCATTTCGGCCGCGTGGGTGGTGCCGACCGGGCTTGACCTTTGTGCAAAGAATGAGTGTCCCCGTGACTGCTGACCAGTTGCTGGATCGCAGGCTCTCTAATGTTAACAGGAGAACCTTCCGGGCACTTATGACCGATGCCGCGCTCAAAACGGATGACGGTGTCAGGTTGGAGAAGCCTGCCTTCTTCTTTGGGGATCATATTTATGATGATGGCCGTCGTGTGTCTGAGGGGACCTATAAATGGCTCCGTGAGATAAAGGGCGGAAGATTCTTTCTTCCAGACATGGAGAGGATGTTCCCGATGTCCTACTTTCAACACATGTCTGTTCCCCGAAAGATGGAATGGGACATTTCCCAGTATATCCCTGAGATCGCCCTTGGTGACTTTGGCCTCCAAAGGTAGACCGCCATGATAGTCATGACGGGTCAGTTGTCGGACTGTTCCCTGCATCGTCCAAGCCTGAAATCCCAATTGGAGAGATCCCGGAGCTTGCTACCACCTTCCACAATTCCTTCATAGAAGCAGGGGTGACTATCCTGTCGACTTCCGTGCGTATGGATGGGTCCATTCTCCAGAGAATTACTGGTGGGGTAGGATGGTGGGTTTTGTCCTTACCATCTTGAGGGCCGCTGAAGCGTGTGGGGCTGTACCCAGCAGTCAGGGCCGTGCAGTGGGGCGTCCCGATGAGTTCCCATAATTTCTTTGGGATTCTGGAGCGCTACAATCCTCGGACGGGGACATTCTTTACTCCGGTTGGAGAGATGGGCCTTGCCCTACACGAATTGTATGAGGTCTCCGGGTTGTCGTCAGGGGATATTCCTTACGAGGATTTGTCCCAACCACCAGGGAGCTGCGCCTTTTGGAAAAAGAATCTCCTCAAGTGTATGAGACCTACTGGGAGGTGATGTGCCATTTCTACATCTGCGGTCAGACAACTGCCTGGAGGTCAGGAGGCGTCAAGCAACTATCCTGGGCTGATTATTTGTTTAATAATGTCAGCAATAAAATCTCCCAGTAATCCGACTAGCTCCTAGTTCTGGTGGGGAAGTTGAAGACAGGATCGACGCAGCTTCTGACAAGTTCTACACCACGGAGTCGAACGAGGACGGCTTCGACCCTGACTTGGTCTTTGAGAGCTTTCACCATCAAGCCCGGACCCCTATTTCTGATCAGGCGCTGTTGGCGGGCTTCCTGATGTTGTGGCTGAAGAGGTGTGTGGTGCCCACGCTACCACATGAAGTTATTGTGGCAGATGTGGTGTACCCGGCGGTACTCTTGGCTCATGGCACCCCATAGCCCTTCTTCCCGCCGTGGTGGCTGGTATTCAAAGCGGGCTGCGGGTGTTGACCAAGAGCTTCTGCGGACCCCCAAAGACTGCTAATTCTCGTGGGGAGCCGTATACCGACTCAGAGGGGAACCCGACGGTGAAGCACCCCAACCCGCGAATTGAGCTGCCTTACACGTACCTCATGGCTTGGTACGTGATGCATTGCCCGTCTCTAATGACGGCAGCGCGTGAGAGCGTGGATCATATCCCATTTGTGCAGCGGCTGGAACGTTCAGAGTCGCATGACACCTACCTGTATTACATTAGGAAGCGTCTTTCCTGTGCCGCCAATTACCAGCTCAACCGCTGCTTTCCAGAGGTTCAAGGTGCAGCCCCCGGGGAGCTGTTCACGGATGTCGCTGGGCGGGATGACTTCTCGCAATTGCCTGCTGGAGCCTTCTGGTGGTTGATCAATATACGACCAGGATATGTGCTGTTTCGCCAAGGAACTTCCTGCACTATCGAGCCGTATATGCCAAGTCGTTTTGCCCGACAATTTGGCTATGATCAGCTTTACGTCGGGAATCCCAATGCTCAACTTGCCTTTGACGGGAATCTGTTCGAAGGCGCTCGGGCTTGGTATTACAGTGTGGCTGGAGGGACGGGAGCAACGTTCCATCTACCCGACGAGGCGCCTAAGTGCCGTATGAGCTTCAGCTTCTGTATTTGGTACTCCCAAGCCGCCAGACGCCAGATCTTATTCCGGAGTCTTCATGTCTTGAGAGTATCAATGCCAGTCTCGAGGAGAGGTCTGAATCCAGTAAACGTACTAAACTCCTCGACCAGTACCTGAAAGCTCAGAGGGAGGTCGAGAAACGATCGAGGAGGGAGCCCCCAGTAGTGAGGGCGGCACCGCGACCGCAAGGGCAAAGCCGCAGCGACGAGGGCGGAGCCACCAGCAATGAGAGTGGAGCCGCGACCGGCAAGGAGGTCGAAGCAATTGGCGAGGAAGCGTCGTCGACGCTCTGCTTCTGTAGTTGAGCCTGCCCCAAAGAGGCTCGGAGGGACTTAACGGCTGAAGTCTCTCAATCCAGAGCTATCTCTGCTGGAGTTGAGGTTCCTCCTGAAGGTGTCCCTGTTAGAGTTGAGGAACCGCTGGAAGATGAAGATTTTCCAAGCTTGGTCCGTGCTCCTAGGTCACGCAGCGAGACCGTGGAGGAAGGGGAGCTTGTTGAGCGCCCCCTTATTGCTGGTGATGCTGAGTCACCGGAGATTGACATAATGGGCGAAGAGGATGTCGAGATTCCAGGAATCTCAACTCAGCCCGAATTTCCTCCTGCTCATGAAGGGAGAGACGAGGTACAGCAGCCGGGGTCTCCTAGCGTCTTTATTTCCAATCCTCGGGCAGTTGACCCTAGTCCTACCACTGGGGTGATTGGGGGTAAGGCTCCTGTTGCGGAGCTTCCTCGTGTGGCGCTATCGTCTTCTTCGTCATCGGGAGAAAGTGACTTTGAAGATAAAGTCGACTATGGCGATGAACCCGCTCTTCCTGATCAGGGCGGATTCTTTGACGTCTCGGAGGAGGAACAACATGAGGGTGAACCCTCGATGGCGCCATCGTTACTGGCGATAATTGCTCCCACTGACGGTATTCTTTTCTCCTTCTGTTTAATTCTCTTTTTTCATGTTGAAGAAGATGTTCTAACATTCTTCTTTTGTACTGCAGGGTCAGCTGGAGGTACCTGGGCTCAGCCCGAGGGAGTTGAGCTTCGGTTGCCGAGACAACCTCAGTGGGGGCAGCTGTTGAATTTGGGGAGCCTTCCCCTTTGCCAGGAGGGGAAACAACCATTGAGGCTGAGGGGCTCTCACTCCGCCGGTGGAGAAGGCTACTGCTGAAGCTGGGGAGACTCCCATTCTACAGGACTCGACGCCTCTGGACCTCGAACCTAGTAAGGCAGCTCTGACTGAGGGGGCTCAGGTGGGGAGTCTGACGATCAGCACCCTTCCAGAAGGCCACACAGCTCAATCTCGGTGGAGTTTCTGAAGAGGTTGTGCTTACAGCTCCTTCCTTGGTCGTGGAAGCTCCTGCAGAGGCAGCGCTCCAGGAAGCGCCAGTGGGTAGTCTTGTTCTTGCCACATCGACGGCTGGCACGGCTCTTGTGCGAGAAGACCCGCCCTATATCCCTTATCCCGTGACAGAAAAAGGGTCGGGAAGCTTCTTAGGTGGTGAAGACATGGGGGAGCTGGCACGTCAGATGGTGCAACAATTCTTCACCTCGATGGGATCATGTATTGATCTCATCTTCCGTGGACACAGCACCTTCCAGTTCGCCCAGAGGCTTCTTGAAAATATGGCCGTGAGCGTCGAATTGGCGGGAGGCCCTTCACTTGCCAGGGCATGCCTGCAGGTGGTAGAGCAACTTGGAGATAACCTGCGGGAGCTGGAATCTTTGGAAGATGCAGGTTCTTCCGGCGAGGCCCAGGCCATCCTGACTAGGCTCCTAGCTGCTCACGGGAGCGACAGGAGGCGGAGGCGCAGATCACTGCCGAGGTCCGTGACCTTGAATATTCCAAGGCTGAATTTCAAAAATTAGCCGGAGATTCGAGGGAATCTGAGCTCAGTGTGCAGAGCACGGAGCAGGTCATCCTCAGAACTCGGGACATTATCGCCAAGGCGGAAGCTGTTCTTGCGCTAAATGAGGAGAAACTTGTTTCCCTCAAAAAGGAGCTTGAGGAGCAACGGGCTGCTACGGTGCGTGCTGAAGAGAGTCTATCCCTGCAATCTTCCAGGGTGGAATCTCTGCGGATGCAGCTGGCTGCCAGAAGTTTCTTATCTGAGGCGGAGCTGCGGGACCGGGCTATCATGGAGGCTGAGAGGACGCGCCAGCATGAGATTCACCGCCTTAGGGAACAAATCCGTTCCTTGGCGAGCCAGGACATTTAGCCTTCTTTTCTTCTTTTTTTTTTTTTGTAAAGAAAAGGGACACTCTATTTATTAAGAGTGTTTGTATCCACTTCTATCATTTTTTGATATAATAGAAGTTTTCTTTGAAGCTTTTGTCCCAATTTCTTTGTCCTGTTGTGGATGAGTCCAACTCTTGATCACTAGTTGTGATTACTGAACTTAGGTAGGGCTAAGTTCTTTTAATGAGACGCGGTCTTGGCGAGACGCGGCATTAATCCCACAGGGTGAGACGCGGTCATCAGTCTACCGGAACTTAGATTTCACTAAGTCCTTTTACTGAGACACAGCGTCAATCAAAAGTGAGACGCGGTCATCATTTCATAAGACTTAGATTCTACCAAGTCCTTTTGATGAGACGCGGCGTCAATCACAAATCGGAACGCGGTCTTCTTGATGAGATGCGGCGTCAATCAAAGATGAGACGCGCATTGATCCGTAAAGTAAGACGCGGCTGTCAGTCCCTGAGACGCAGCGTCAATCACAAGGTGAGACGCAGCTCTGAATAACGCAAAATCTGTCTTGCGCGGATCGGGCAGACGCAAGAGATGCAGCCTTGTCTGCTGAAGGGACGCGGCTTTCCCACCTGCGTCTAATGTGATCTGACTCAAGATTTTTAGGAGATCTTTGCTCGTCAGGTCTCCTCTGTCGATTGGGATTCCGAGTCATCCGTTGATTCCCAAAGCAGGTATCCACGCGTCAACTCCTCATTGGACTCAGGAGTTACTGCCCTTAAAGGCAAAACCGACGCGGGCGGTTGAAAATCGATGCTTGCGACGGTTTCCAAAGCGTCGTTCCACGCGTCAATCCTCCACTGGGCTTTGACAATCGTGCGTGACGGTTCCAATTAACGCCCCATTAATGGCAGTTATTAGGGCCTGCCTATAAATAGGGTGCGCTCCCCTTCTATAATCCAAGCTTGGATTATTTCTCTTTGGTGGATTGCTCTGAGAATCCACCTTCTTCAGAAAAGAGTTTCTTGATAGGGACTCCGTCTGCATGGACGAAAGTAATTCCGAGGATGAAGATGACCCAGAGCTCTCACGCTTCGGTTTGGTCTCTTCAAGAAGAACCCCCTCTCAGATCATCTTGGACGCCTGCGTTTGGGTGCAGAGAGGCCAACTCTGGCCAGAGGTCTCTGCTGGTATGTCCCCCGATGATGTGTATAGCCTGAACTTCGGCATGATGATCTGAATGAAGTCCTGGTGCATTCCTCCTCTGGAATTTGTGCCAGTGACTTCTTTGAATGCAGGCGCTTGACGCTGGCTTTGCCCATTGCGTTTTACTGCCTTGGCGCGTTTCAGACCTGAATCTTGCAACTCCTGTTCACCCAACAGAGAGACGGCAATTTTTGGCGTTCTGAAATTCTCTGCGTCTGGTGCATTAGGCGCGGGTACAAACTGAGGCCGCGTTTGAATCCTATGCGTGGCGCAGTTTGACTTGCGTCTGTTTGACTGTGCGGGTCATTCCCGCGTCTGAAGTCTTGAATGGCTGCCGCGTTCTGTTACTCAGTTTCCTTTATAGAAAATGTACTGAGTTCCAGATTTTCTGACTCTCTTGCTTATTCTTTGCAGGTAGGCTTGCTTGTCCTTTTTCAGGTTTGCTGGGCCCCAGGAAGAATATACCGGCTGGCGAACTTGCTCCACGTTCGTTTGTGAGAGATTAAATTATGGTCCTCGTCGTTTGTGAGAGATTAAATTATATCTCTGACGAGGACCCAACCCTCGCCAAGGTCTCTTCAGATCTGGTGCAAGAGATGGATAGGCCGAGTATCGGCGAGGGTGGTCCGGCGGTTACGGTGGCGGAGAAGATCCTCTTCCTCTCCCAACTCCAGAAGTGACATCGAGGACATTCCGTTGGATGGCCTGCTGGGGAAGGGATGGTGATGAATGCAGGACTCTCTGCTGCCGCTGGACCGAGTGGAGGGTGGCATCCTTTGTGATGACTCCGAAACTTCTGCTCTCACCCCAAGAGTGACTCCATGTTTGTTGGATGATCTGCTAGGGAAAGAGACACGCCTGAACGAAGGGTTGCAGGACCTTCTGTTGCCACCGGACCTCAAGAACACCATTGCTCTCGGCTTGGTCAGCTAGGGCGCTTTCGAAGTTGGGTCATGCATCAAAGTGCAACCGGTTCCAATTGTGCACCTGGGATCAGATGCAGTTTCAAGGAGTGAGTACGGCCTCAGAGAGAGAGAGGGACTTCTTTGTACTCCTTAATTGTAACACTCAATCTTATTGTATAAGAGAGCGTTTTGTATCACTTTCATGTGTTTGGATATGAATAAAAGTGACACTTTTCTTTTTGCCTCTTTCTGTTGTCTTGAACGTTTTGTTTTAGAAGCAAAAGAATAATTTTGGTGGACCCGCCACTTTATAAAAGAAAGTGACGAGTGGAGCGCGTACCCCCAGAGAAGGTGAACTTTTATCAAGGATTTGGGATTAACTTGATTTAAGATCAGCTGGGGATTTTGATGGAAGCATTGTTTATCGGTGTAATGTTAACCAACAATGCCTCCAAAATGAATTTGATACTCGGTTGGGGAGAATATCAAATGAAACTAGACTCGTGGGGAATCTAGTAGGATTTTTACCGTTAGAGGTGTGATATTAACTTAACGTTTAGAAGAAGTAGTCTTGTCAGAAGTGTAATATTAACTTGACAAGGACGTGAGTTAGAGGTGTGATATTAACCTAACTCATCAGCATCTCAGTTTTATTTGGGAAAACTGAGGGTGTCACTGTCATAGGTGTGATGTTTAACTTAACAGTGATAGTAATGCTAGAGGTGTAATGTTGAACTTGGCATTAGTCGTCTCGGCTTAAAGAAGTCGAGGAAAGGTCATAGCCATAGGTGTATTGTTGAACTTAGCAATGACTCGGATGCTAGAAGTGTAGTGTTAACTTGGCATCGTTCATCTCGGCTTGGACAAGGAAGTCGAGGAAAGGTCATAGCCATAGGTGTATTGTTGAACTTAGCAATGACTCGGATGCTGGAAGTGTAGTGTTAACTTGGCATCGTCCATTTCAGCTTCGATATGGAAGTCTGAAGAAAGGTGACTATCAGAGGTGTGATATTAACTTGACAGGCACTCGATGTACTGCTTAGAGGTGTAATGTTAACTTAAACAGTAGTTTTGTCAGAGGTGTGATATTAACTTGACAAGAATTTGCTTGCGATAGGAGCAATTTGAGGACCTGTCATTCTATTGATGAGAATTGACAAGTGGAATTTGAGGTGCCAGAGGTATAGTGTTAACTTGGCAAATTTGAGAGTTTGTTACTCTATGCAGAGTTAACAAGCCAGGTTTGTACTCGACAAAGAGTATTCATTACCAGAGGTATAGTGTTAACATGGTAATGATTGCATTTTGTGGTCCTACCATTCTATGGATGAGAATTGGTAAGGGATTTTTGGAGGGAAGAGTGGAATCAAATCCACTTAGGATTTTTAGCAAACCCTCAGCTGTCAACGGATTTGAGGTGCCTTTACCAACTACCGTTTGAGTTGGGCTAGCCATGCTATTCCCCTCAGCATGATGAGTTGTCGAAGACTTATGTTGGACTTAAAAGCCAACATTTTCTTCTATCCTTAGCCGTCGGAGGCGTCGGATCAAATGGGAACGTGTCCCTTAGGATTTTTAGCAAATCCTCAGCTGTCAACGGGTTTGTCATGCCTTTACCAACTACCGTTTGAGTTGGGCTAGCCATGCTATTCCCCTCAGCATGATGAGTTGTCGAAGACTTATGTTGGACTTAAAAGCCAACATTTTCTTCTATCCTTAGCCGTCAAGGGCGTCGGATGTTTGATCAGAGGTGTATTTTTAACTTGATCGGTGGAAGAATGCCATCTAGGGATAGTATTTCTTCAGGAATTTGCCATTGATTGGCATCATGAGTGTATCGCCATTTGAGGTTATGAGGCGATACGATCCATTTGAGTAGACTGACTCTACCACAAATGGTCCTTCCCATTTGGGTTGGAATTTTCCTTTCGTCTTGTGTGTCATGACCATGGGTCTTCGGACGGCTAAGACGAGGTCGCCTTTCCTGAAAGTTCGCGATTTGACTTTCTTGTTGAAGGCTCTGGTGATACGAGCTTGGTAAAGCTCGATTTGTTGTTGGGCCTGAAGACGCTTGTCGTCCAAGGCTTCCAATTCTTGGAGTCGCTGTCGATGCTTCTCCTCTGTTGTCATTTCCGCTGTCAAGGCGACGCGAAGAGATGGAATTTGGATTTCCAGTGGAAGGACGGCTTCGCATCCGTACACCAAGGAAAATGGCGTGGCTTTAGTTGGGGTTCGCACAGTCGTGCGATAGGCCCATAAGCATTCGCCCAACTTATCGTCCCAGTCTCGTTGACTTTTCGAGACGAATTTCTTGAGAAGCTTGCCAATAGTCTTATTGAAAGCTTCTGCGAGGCCGTTAGCGGGCGGATAGTATGCCGTTGATGACACACTCTGGATTCTGAACTTGGCGCAGAATCTCTGAAAAGCCTGGCTGATGACTGGGGTCCATTGTCATGGACAATCCGCCGAGGCACACCGAAGCGGTAAATAACGTGATGTTTCACGAACTTGATCACGTTAGAAGATTTCACCTCTTTCAAAGGGATAGCTTCGGCCCACTTTGAGAAGTAATCGGTTATCGCTAGGATGAACCGATGTCCCTTTGATGATGGTGGGCTGATAGGACCAACCACGTCCATCCCCCACATTTCGAACGGCCAGGTAGAGGTCGTAGAGTGGAGGTATCCTGGTGCTTGATGGATGAAATCGCCATGTATTTGACAGGCGTGACATCTTTTGGCATAGGCAACAGCATCGGCAACCATCTTGGGCCAGTAGTAACCCAATCTTTGGAGTCGGTTTGCCAGCTTCGGGCCAGGTTGATGAGCTCCACACGTACCATCGTGGGCTTCTTTCAACACTTCGTGGGCTTCTTTTAATGAGAGGCACCGGAGCAGGATCCATCATGCGATCTACGATACAATGTTCGCGAAATCGCATTGTAGTAGAATTTGGAGGCTTTCCTTCGGATGGCAGCCGCCTCCCTGGTGTCTTCGGGCAAGATGCCGTACAAGACAAAATCAATGTAGGGGAATCGCCAGTCTTTAAGTTCTGGATCGGTCGACACTTCAAGTGTTTCCTTACCGCGACGATCTCCCGTTGACCTCTGGTAGTCTCCGAGGGGACTTTTTGGCAGTATAGGTCGTGGCTATAGACGAATACCTTCTCCATTGCTCCAGCTGGAAGAGCTAAGGAGGCAGCAAGGGATGCAAGTGCATCTGCATGCGCATTTTGCTTGCGCGGTACATGGTCGATGTAGAAGTTTGAAAACCTCTCGGCCATGTGGATTGTCGCGTTGTAGTAGGGTACTAGATCTTCATGCCTGACCTCATACTCTCCGCGAACTTGGCTGACGATGAGTTTAGAATCACCGTATGCCTCGAGATTTTTAACGCCAATCTCATCGGCGAATTGCATTCCAATCAAAAGAGCGTTGTATTCCGCCACATTGTTGGAACAGGGCTCGGTTAACGAGATAGCTCGGGGAATCACGTAATTTTGTGGGGAGACGAGTACCACTCCTACCCCCGCTACTGTGTGTCCCTCCGAGCTTGCCCTTGATGCACCGTCGAAGAAAGTTGCCATACTTGACTTTCGAACGACGTCTGAGCTAGGCAGACTTCGGCGACCTCATCTGGGAGATCCTCGTAGAGTTTGGCTGCCCTGGGATCTGGGTGTTCAGCTAGGAAGTCCGCCACCGCTTGTCCTTTAATGGCTTTTTGTGGCAGAAAATGCATCTCATATTGTGATAGCAATATGGCCCATTTTGCCAGCCGGCCATTTAGTGAAGAAGGCTTTGTCATGAGTAACCTCAGGGGGTTGACTTTGGATATGACATTTATGGTTTGGCCCACCAGATAGTGTCGCATTTTCTGAATGGCGAACACCAGTGCCAAACATTCCTTCTCGATCGGGTTGTACCGATGTTCGGCTCCGATCATCGTTCTACTTAGGTAGTAGATTGCTTGTTCTCGCCCCTGGTCATCATTCTGAGCTAGTAGAGCTCCCAAAGAATGATCCATTGATCGGACGTACACCAGGAAAGGCTTTCCGGATACCGGAGCTGCCAGGACTGGTGGTTGGGTGAGGTAGTGCTTGATCTCCTCAAATGCTTGCTGGCAAGCGTCGTCCCAAATGAACGAAACGCCCTTCTTCATCAGCTTAGCGAAGGGTTGGCATCTCCCGGAGAGATTTGAAATGAATCTGCGGATGTATGCTAATCGTCCTTGTAATCCTCTGAGCTCCTTGAGGCTTCTGGGGGGTTGCATCTCTTGGATAGCACGGACTTTCTCCGGATCCAAATGGATTCCTGTGGAAGTCACGACAAACCCTAGGAATTTGCCACTGGCTACCCCCAGGAAGGACTTGGTGGGGTTCATCTTCAATTGATGAGCCCGCATGATGTCGAAGACCACCCTCAGGTCTGCTATGTGATCACCTTTAGTGCGGCTTTTCACCGCAATGTCGTCGACATAACATTCCACCGTTTTGCGTATCTGCCGATGGAAATGGCATTCATGGCCCTTTGGTAGGTTGCCCCCGCATTTTTCAGACCGAAGGGCATGACGGTGTAGCAATATACCCCTAGAGGTGTCCTGAAGGAGGTGTGCTTTTCGTCATCAGGATACATCTTGATTTGATTATATCCTGAGAACCGTCCATAAAGGACATTCGCTCGAATCCACAAGTATTGTCAATCATGACATCTGTGATTGGCAATGGGAATTCGTCTTTGGGGCAGGCCTCGTTTAGATCACGGAAGTCGATGCAGATCCGGATCTTCCCGTTCTTCTTGGCGACGGGGACGATGTTGGCTACCCAGTCGGGATGCTGTTCCTCCCTGATAAAGCCGGAGTCAATAAGCTTCCTGACTTCTGATTGGATTGCCTCCATTATCTCTGGACGGAACCGTCGCTGCTGTTGTTTAATGGGCTTCATGTCCGGATTGATGTTGAGGCGATGCATAGCCACTTGAGGATCAAGTCCAGGCATGTCCTCATAATTCCAGGCGAAGACATCTATATACTCTTGTACAAGAGATATTAAATCCTTCTTCTCTGGAGGCGACAGGCCGTCACTTATGAAGATGGGTTTAGGATTGTCTTCATCTCCTAGGTTGACTTGAACAACCTTGTCTTCTGTGGGTGGCTCACGCTGTTCAAAGCGGGTGTCCCAAAGAGCATTCAAATGTTTGATCCAAGGATCTGTATCGGATTGGATCATTTCTTCATCTTCATCCTCCAGATGGCTTGTCGAAACCATGTTTACTGAAAGCCCTTTGAAGATGTTGCCGACACTGACATCTGATTCCCATGACGACGTGTCTGATGAGCAGTCATGACTTGACAGTCTCTCCGAATCAGAGGCTGATGGCACTGGAGTTGATATATAGCCCAACCCCCGGCGCGTCCGATGATAGTAATCAGGGGTTTTCCCTTTCGGTACAAAGGATCGAAGCAGTGTTCTTCTTCCTTTTCCGAAGTTCAACCCAGGCCTGTTGGTTAGATCATACCCCATGCGCTTCATCATCTTGAGCGTTCTTGGTTCATAATGATCGAACTGAGGGGATTCATCCTCACCTTCCGATTCTTCGTGGGGCATTGGTTCAGATGCGATTCGCCCAAAAAGTATTGGTCTTTGGCTTTTCGTCCGGCTGGAACCATGAATACAGACTCTTGCGCGTCACCATTATCTTGGTATGTCCCGAAGGATGATTTCACCGGTACATGCAAAGATGTCAAGGCATCTATTGCCGACCAGAGGTCATCGTCCACGTCGGTAGTGGTATCCGACGGTATTGAATCGGAAACATACACAGGGAAATACGCAAAGTCTAAATCTTCATTAATGTACCAACCACCCGCATCGTCGGTGGTATCAACATCGAGCTTATTAGTGCTCTTTACAATGGGCTCCAACTCCCACAGGCACTCTTCTTTCTCAGGCTCAACGTCAGCTTCATTACCAGAGTCTGGCTCCTCTGGTTGTGGGGTTTCATTAGTCTCCTCCGGATCCTGATATAAGAGGGAGTCCGTGAAATAATTTTCAACCCCTTTAAACGGATGCCTTTCGGCAATCAACGTTCGGACCTGTCCACTCTCGTCAATGTATTTCATGACTTGGTGGAGAGTAGAGGGAACGATGGAATTGCGGTGAATCCATGGTCGTCCCAGCAACAGGTTGTAGGAAGTGTCCGCGTCAATGACGTAACACGTCACTTCTGACTTGAGGCTCCCGATCTGGCATTTGAGCTTGATCTTCCCCATTGGGCGGGAGCTGTTGGCATTGAACCCGTAAATAGTCGTCTGGGTAGGGCTCAGACGATGGGTAGGAATGCCTAGAAACTGCATAACCCGGCGAGGTATGATGCTCAGCGCGGACCCTGGGTCTACCTGGATGCGGTTCACCTCGGATGACCCAATATACCCTGTGAAGTATAGGGGTCGGTCATGCTTCCCTTTAACCTGCATGTCATCTGTTGTGAAGGTGATGCAGGGAGCATTTGGGGAGGTGTGGAGGCAATCCTCTTCATCTTCCTCCCTTGGCACGCGGGTCATAAAGACCTCAGCATTTGCCAGAGCTTCTTGTAGAGCCTCTCTGGTTGACTTTGATAGCCTCAGGAGCTCATACAAGGTAATGCGTGCCGGGATGTTGGCTAGTTGAGCCAAGACGTCGAAGCGGTAAGGTGTCGAGGATCTTTCCGTTACATCTTTCGCAAGAACTCGAGAAAACCGAGTTTCTTTCTGCTTCTCCCCAGGCTGTTTAGAGGAGGGCTTGGCTGGTTCCACGGCTGGTTGCGGAGAAGCCGCTGCTGTCTCGCCGTACTGCTTCAAGTATGCCTGTCCTGAACGGGTCCCCGCCGTAGGTTGGCTGGGCTCTGCGGCCAGGACTATTGTTTCCTCTTCTGAGTCAGTCAGCGAGGGAACATCAGTGTCCGCTTCTCGAGAAGAGGCGCATATCACATGGCAAGATGAAGCCTTCCCTTTGCCTTTGGACTTCCTGTTGGTCACAGTCGTCCATTGTTGCTCGTCGACGAGGTCAGGGTGGACCCACATGATTTCCCCTCGAGGTGTAGGGACGGGTACCAAGCCTTTCTCCTGCTGCTGATGAGGGTCTGTGTTGACCACCCTCAGTTCTCCTTTCGGGACAGAGATCACCCCCACGGGTGTCGGGGGTCGTGTCCCAAACTGGAGAATCGACGTCATGTTGGCCGTCATCTTCTTCTGCTCCGGTCGGAGTTTTAATACCTCCGCGTCAATCAGAGCTTGAAGGATGTCCTTAAAGACATAGCAGCTTTTGGTAGGATGTCCGAGCATCCTGTGGTATAAGCAGTAGGTGGGATTGTCGGTCTTGCCGACCTCCTCCGGGCGCCTAATTTCAGGGAGCTTCAGTCGATTGCTCTTGTTGAGTAGCTTGAAGAGCGATCGACGTGTTCCTCCTTGAAGGAATACTGCTTGTTGGGGCGTGGCTGGCTTGAAGAGCCACTTGCCCTGCCTGTTTGAGGTTTGGTGGGAGATTTGGTCTCCGTCGCTAAATTATCCTTCCGCTTGGTTTGGAGGGATGTGTCTGGTGCACGCCTTGTCGACCTCTCTGGCCTGGGCTTGCCTTCTTCCGCTCTGACGCGGGCGACAATCTCCTCAGCCTGTTCACCTTGCTGGACTAATTGTTTCCAGGTGCGGCTTTCAGCAACTCCTATTTGAGCAAGGAGTGAGGTTTGGAGATTATGGCGACATGTTTCCACCAGGGTGGCCTGGGTCATGCCGCTTGGACATCGGAGTGCCATGTTCCGAAATCTTTCTACGAAAGACTTGACGGACTCTCCCTTTCGCTGTTTTGTAGCTAAAAGGGTAGGCATTGTGACCTCCGAATCATCTTCGAAGAAGCGTGTTAGAAACAGCTTCTCCAAGTCGCCCCAGTTCTTGATGGAACCTTCGGGGAGCTTCATGAACCATTCAAAGGCCAACCCTTTCAGGGTGCCGATGAACAGTCGCGCCAGGATGGCATCGTTATCTACCACATTCCCGGTCTGGGATTTGAAGTAGTAGATGTGCTGGTTGGGTGACCCCTTCCCGTCGAATGCTTGGAGAGTTGGAGCCTTGAACTTAGGAGGGTACGGGACTAAGTCCCACTCGGCCGGATAGGGCCGGACTACCCCAGCTTCTTGGAGGCCTTTACGGTTGGTAAGGGCCTCGAGGCGCTGCTCCAGTTGACTCATTCTTTTAGCATGAGCCTTTCCCGGGGTCTGGTCGCTTCTTGCCTGCGACGAGGGCTTGGACACATCCGAGGTAGATCGTCGTGTCTCGTCAGAAGATTCGGAGGGTGGGCTTCCTCCCTTTCTCCCTTTCCCCTTCGGTCGTCTAGGAGGAGATCTCGCTCTTTCTTCAAGCAATTTCTCAAGCATATGCTTGAGGGAGTCAATGGATCTCTGTTGAGAGGCGATTATATCCATCTGGTGCTTCTGCGTCTGTTCTAAACGCCTGGTCGTCTCCTCAGGAGTGTCGGCCATGTAGGCGGAAGCCTCCTTCTCGACGGAAGAGTTTGAAGCCTGCGACTCCACTATAGCGGAGTGAGAACCACCCATTCTAATGCCGCGGGCTAAGGCATTATAGTCAATTGGGGGAATGGCCCCTGTCCGGGTGCGAGTGTGTTGATACACCCCCTCCGGTTCAGAGTCAGATTCCTCTGAGTTGACCATTAGTTGTTTTCCCTTGCTTCTGCTAGTCATGTTTGCAGTAAGCTCCGGGTATTCAACATCTGAGAAGGTTCTCCTCCTGTGGGAGCGTCTTCTCTTGGCTGATGGGGGAATCAGGGTCAGCTGTCTAATTAAAGACGGCTGGTGCACGCCTGACTCGCAATGGCATCCAGAGAGCATCTGGATGAGCTGTTGACAGCAGCATGGAGAAGTGGTCTGATTGGCACTCCTCTTCCTTGTCAAATAATCCCTCAAATCTGTGGGAGGGGGATTAAAGAGACTGGTCTCGCAACGTCGACGACGGGAGACAGTCATGTGCTGTTCAGCCTGGACACAGGTTTCAGAAACGCGGCTGTTGCGTCGCGGCTGCGTCACGCGCGTCTGGCGTCTCTGTTGATATGAGACGCGACTTTCGCGTTGCTGTCTGCTGCGTTGGAGCAGAGAGACTTGGGAGAGAGTGGGCTGCTGGGCCCCACGCCTATGGGCGCGTGCTTCCTGCGTTTGACAAGACGCAGAAGCTTCGCTTCGGCGTTTGGCAAGTTGGTCTTCAGAGGGCTCAACTTGGGGAGTCTCGCGTTTGGGTCGCCAAACACGGACCTCTCGCACTGGACGAGGTGCGGGCAAGGCATCGGATCGTACGCTGCGTTCAACCCCAGTCAGAAAACCAACGGTTCCGACCGAGTGTTGACGCGCGCGTCTTCTCTGTCGACGCTCGGCATTCCGATTGCGCCGTGGAGGAAGAGAGAAGCCAACAACTTCCTGGTTTGTAGAACCAGGGGTGTTTGCCACGCGGGTCTCCTGAGAGACGCTGACGCGGGCGTTCTGTGCGACACGGTCGATCGCACCAGTAAATGTGCCGGGGACCACGCGGGCCTTCAGAGAGGCGTTGGCGCGTGTGTTCTGCGCGACGCGGTTGATCGCAGCAGAGGAGTCTGAGGTTACGCGGGCCTTCTGGGAGGCGTCGGCGCGTGAACCAAACTTGGCACAGTGGGCAGCAGGAGCACCCGACAGAGCCTCAGATTGGGCTTCAGGGGGCTGTCCACTTGAGACCCTGCGGCAGACGCGGGTCTTTGGCTCTTGGAGCCAGAAGAGAGGAACTCTTCATACTTCGCCTGGTCAAACTCGACGACGAGGGATTCGACCATTTTCCCCTTACGGAGAACGTCATCTTGCACCACGGTGCGCTCGTCAGTAACGAAGGTAGTCCCCAGCGGAGTCGCCATCTCTTGTAGGGGCCGGAAAGTTTGGTGGTCGGAGAAAGTGGTTTTAGCTGTAAAAGATTTCCTTGATTCAAGCGAAACGATTACAACCAAAAGAACTACTCTTCCCTCTTTTCCAGTTACAAGGGAGGGAGGATGTCTGAATCTTCCCTTTGTTTAAAGCTGGGTTCTTCGTGTGGCGATGGAGAGTGAATCTTGTTCTCCGTTGACCAGATGACCGTCCTAGACCGTCGGGGGTCTTCTCTTCGGTCGGTAGAAAGAGTAACTCAGCTCCGTCTACCAAAACTCTCAAAGAGGAGGTAGGCGAAGAGCGGCTAGTACTCAGTAAGCTCGCTGAAGAGTCGTGCTTCTCTCTTGATGATCCTCCTGCCTGGATTCGATCGATTTTGATGATGCCCTATCTCAAAGCTCTCTCTCTTCAAAACTCCGATCTTCTGCCAAGCTTCGATCCTCTCAAGCTTCTCTCCCCTCTTCATAGCAAACAAGGCTCTATTTATAGGGGTCTCAGGGGGTGAAGGTGCCTCCTGAAAACGCTCCCGAATGAGGGGCCACTACCCGCTACATGCGCGGTGACTGGCCCCGCAATCAGGGCAGTTGCAACTGAGACGCGGGCGTTGGGCCAAACGCGCCTTGAAGTTTGAGACGCGGGCGTCGAGCCAAACGCGCCTTGAGACGCGGGTTTCGGGCCTTCACGTCTGGATGCTGAGGCGAGGGCGTCGGGCCGATGCGCCTGGATGCTGAGGCGCGGGCGTCGGGCCGATGCGCCTTGATGCTGAGACGCGGGCTTCGGCCGACGCGTCTTGATGCTGAGACGCGGGCTTCGGGCCGACGCGTCTGAACGTTGTGACGCGGGTGTAGAGCCAACACGTCTTAATGCTGAGACGCGAGCATCGATTTCTCGCGTCTAGAACTTGAGACT
>JAVJIF010034452.1:0-68835 GCA_038442645.1 Agave tequilana
TTGTAGGGGGCCGGAAAGTTTGGTGGTCGGAGAAAGTGGTTTTAGCTGTAAAAGATTTCCTTGATTCAAGCGAAACGATTACAACCAAAAGAACTACTCTTCCCTCTTTTCCAGTTACAAGGGAGGGAGGATGTCTGAATCTTCCCTTTGTTTAAAGCTGGGTTCTTCGTGTGGCGATGGAGAGTGAATCTTGTTCTCCGTTGACCAGATGACCGTCCTAGACCGTCGGGGGTCTTCTCTTCGGTCGGTAGAAAGAGTAACTCAGCTCCGTCTACCAAAACTCTCAAAGAGGAGGTAGGCGAAGAGCGGCTAGTACTCAGTAAGCTCGCTGAAGAGTCGTGCTTCTCTCTTGATGATCCTCCTGCCTGGATTCGATCGATTTTGATGATGCCCTATCTCAAAGCTCTCTCTCTTCAAAACTCCGATCTTCTGCCAAGCTTCGATCCTCTCAAGCTTCTCTCCCCCCTTCATAGCAAACAAGGCTCTATTTATAGGGGTCTCAGGGGGTGAAGGTGCCTCCTGAAAACGCTCCCGAATGAGGGGCCACTACCCGCTACATGCGCGGTGACTGGCCCCGCAATCAGGGCAGTTGCAACTGAGACGCGGGCGTTGGGCCAAACGCGCCTTGAAGTTTGAGACGCGGGCGTCGAGCCAAACGCGCCTTGAGACGCGGGTTTCGGGCCTTCACGTCTGGATGCTGAGGCGAGGGCGTCGGGCCGATGCGCCTGGATGCTGAGGCGCGGCGTCGGGCCGATGCGCCTTGATGCTGAGACGCGGGCTTCGGGCCGACGCGTCTTGATGCTGAGACGCGGGCTTCGGGCCGACGCGTCTGAACATTGTGACGCGGGTGTAGAGCCAACGCGTCTTAATGCTGAGACGCGAGCATCGATTTCTCGCGTCTAGAGCTTGAGACTCTGCTTCCTTAATGGCTGGTCTGTTAGTCATTTTTAGACAGCCTACAGAACCCCCTCCAAAGTTTCTGATATTCCGCAGTTGAATGGGACGGATTTCGGAATACTTTGGATCTTTAGCCGTGTTCGCGTTTTATGACTGGACTGTTGATGCTTCGGGTTTGATCTTATCTGGAATTGGTCTTCGTGAGTGTACTGTTGAACTCTTTGAAGCCGTCAGAGTTGATCATGTTGAGTGTCTAGATACACAGTCTAGACCTCCCCGATTGCTTTTAGTCTGTCACGGGTGCGCTTTTGGCCGGGAGTGGTTGGTTGTCTGTTTGCGTCAGTGTACTGTTGAACCGACTTTGCAGAAGCAGGAGACTGGACGCAGGTTCCTTTTTGAAAAAGCAGAGACTGCTTTAAAGACGCGACTTCTTAGCGAGACGCGATGTTTGGCCTGTTTGAGGGGACGCGGGCTTTGGAGAGACGCATCTCTTGAAATGCAGACGCGATTTTCTGGGTGCATTTATGATGATGCTGACGGGGTATGTCCACCGAAGAGCCGCGTACTTTGGGACGCGCACCTGTGCCATGTCATGATTACGCCGCCAGCTGGCCTGGGGAAACGGCGAGATTTCGCCTTTTGGCGCGCGGATCCCCCGGTTCATTAAATGAACTGCTCCACGTGTCAACTTCTGACTTGTGGCGGGGTCGCGACGCATGATCTTCCCTGTTTGAACAATGATTTGGCTCCACGCGTCAGGCAGCGATTCGCTGCAGCGTCTTTTTGGGCCAAACGCTGCGTATCTTCGCGAATCTCTGTGCCTATAAAAGGCAACAGTTAGAGAGATGTATCTTCTTCTCCGAACGAACGCATTCTCTGAAAAAAAAACTTCCTTCTCTCTCCAACTATTCATCTCCTCGCTCGGATTTCTTGATCTTCAATGGCTCCCAAGACAAAACCGACTGCATCGACCTCAAGGGCGACCGTCGCCGAGGCTGAGAGAGATGCTTCCTCTGCGCAGGAGGGTGTTTTCCGAGGTAAAAATGTACCTTCGGTGTGGGTTCCGCCATTAAAACATGTTCATAGAACCCTAAGGACCTTTAACACAAGATCGTGTTTGATTCTCGGACGCTGTCCTTGAGATGATAACCGGGGCGCGGGCCTGATGATCCGACGCTGGTGAACTCTGCACTCTGGGTCCTTCACTTAGAATATTTCTAATTGTGAAGGTCTCTGGACGCGATTTGTAGAACGCGGATTTGATCCATGCGTTCTGTGCCGCGTTTTGTGCCATCAGGCGCTGGCGTCCGAGTCCAAGCACTTTGAAATTTCACAAGTCTTGGTTTGCAGAACGCGGATTTGATCCTTGTGTTCTGTGTCTTCAACCGCCGATTTTGTAGAATCTGGCGTTTGAGTCCAAGTACTTCGAATTTTCATAAGCAGCTTTGCAGGTCTGGACGCGGATTCGAAAAATTCCTGCGTCCAGTATCTCTTCTGCGTTTTGGTGCAAGTTCGCAGGTCTGGACGCGGATGATAACTCCTGCGTCCAATGTCTCGGCTGCGTTTTGAATTATGAACACTTAGCGTCTTCCCTTATTTTTGGCAAAGTATCTGACCAAGTGTCTTTTTCTTTTGCAGTGCCGCATGTTTCAGGTTCACTTGCCAAGATGCACCATTTCGGCCGCGTGGGTGGTGCCGACCGGGGCTTGACCTTTGTGCAAAGAATGAGTGTCCCCGTGACTGCTGACCAGTTGCTGGATCGCAGGCTCTCTAATGTTAACAGGAGAACCTTCCGGGCACTTATGACCGATGCCGCGCTCAAAACGGATGACGGTGTCAGGTTGGAGAAGCCTGCCTTCTTCTTTGGGGATCATATTTATGATGATGGCCGTCGTGTGTCTGAGGGGACCTATAAATGGCTCCGTGAGATAAAGGGCGGAAGATTCTTTCTTCCAGACATGGAGAGGATGTTCCCGATGTCCTACTTTCAACACATGTCTGTTCCCCGAAAGATGGAATGGGACATTTCCCAGTATATCCCTGAGATCGCCCTTGGTGACTTTGGCCTCCAAAAGGTAGACCGCCATGATAGTCATGACGGGTCAGTTGTCGGACTGTTCCCTGCATCGTCCAAGCCTGAAATCCCAATTGGAGAGATCCCGGAGCTTGCTACCACCTTCCTCAATTCCTTCATAGAAGCAGGGGGTGACTATCCTGTCGACTTCCGTGCGTATGGATGGGTCCATTCTCCAGAGAATTACTGGTGGGGTAGGATGGTGGGTTTTGTCCTTACCAATCTTGAGGGGCCGCTGAAGCGTGTGGGGCTGTACCCAGCAGTCAGGGCCGTGCAGTGGGGCGTCCCGATGAGTTCCCATAACTTCTTTGGGATTCTGGAGCGCTACAATCCTCGGACGGGGACATTCTTTACTCCGGTTGGAGAGATGGGCCTTGCCCTACACGAATTGTATGAGGTCTCCGGGTTGTCGTCAGGGGATATTCCTTACGAGGAATTTGTCCCAACCACCAGGGAGCTGCGCCTTTTGGAAAAAGAATCTCCTCAAGTGTATGAGACCTACTGGGAGGTGATGTGCCATTTCTACATCTGCGGTCAGACAACTGCCTGGAGGTCAGGAGGCGTCAAGCAACTATCCTGGGCTGATTATTTGTTTAATAATGTCAGCAATAAAGATCTCCCAGTAATCCGACTAGCTCCTAGTTCTGGTGGGGAAGTTGAAGACAGGATCGACGCAGCTTCTGACAAGTTCTACACCACGGAGTCGAACGAGGACGGCTTCGACCCTGACTTGGTCTTTGAGAGCTTTCACCATCAAGCCCGGACCCCTATTTCTGATCAGGCGCTGTTGGCGGGCTTCCTGATGTTGTGGCTGAAGAGGTGTGTGGTGCCCACGCTACCACATGAAGTTATTGTGGCAGATGTGGTGTACCCGGCGGTACTCTTGGCTCATGGCCACCCCATAGCCCTTCTTCCCGCCGTGGTGGCTGGTATTCAAAGCGGGCTGCGGGTGTTGACCAAGAGCTTCTGCGGACCCCCAAAGACTGCTAATTCTCGTGGGGAGCCGTATACCGACTCAGAGGGGAACCCGACGGTGAAGCACCCCAACCCGCGAATTGAGCTGCCTTACACGTACCTCATGGCTTGGTACGTGATGCATTGCCCGTCTCTAATGACGGCAGCGCGTGGGAGCGTGGATCATATCCCATTTGTGCAGCGGCTGGAACGTTCAGAGTGGCATGACACCTACCTGTATTACATTAGGAAGCGTCTTTCCTGTGCCGCCAATTACCAGCTCAACCGCTGCTTTCCAGAGGTTCAAGGTGCAGCCCCCGGGGAGCTGTTCACGGATGTCGCTGGGCGGGATGACTTCTCGCAATTGCCTGCTGGAGCCTTCTGGTGGTTGATCAATATACGACCAGGATATGTGCTGTTTCGCCAAGGAACTTCCTGCACTATCGAGCCGTATATGCCAAGTCGTTTTGCCCGACAATTTGGCTATGATCAGCTTTACGTCGGGAATCCCAATGCTCAACTTGCCTTTGACGGGAATCTGTTCGAAGGCGCTCGGGCTTGGTATTACAGTGTGGCTGGAGGGACGGGAGCAACGTTCCATCTACCCGACGAGGCGCCTAAGTGCCGTATGAGCTTCAGCTTCTGTATTTGGTACTCCCAAGCCGGCCAGACGCCAGATCTTATTCCGGAGTCTTCATGTCTTGAGAGTATCAATGCCAGTCTCGAGGAGAGGTCTGAATCCAGTAAACGTACTAAACTCCTCGACCAGTACCTGAAAGCTCAGAGGGAGGTCGAGAAACGATCGAGGAGGGAGCCCCCAGTAGTGAGGGCGGCACCGCGACCGGCAAGGGCAAAGCCGCAAGCGACGAGGGCGGAGCCACCAGCAATGAGAGTGGAGCCGCGACCGGCAAGGAGGTCGAAGCAATTGGCGAGGAAGCGTCGTCGACGCTCTGCTTCTGTAGTTGAGCCTGCCCCAAAGAAGGCTCGGAGGGACTTAACGGCTGAAGTCTCTCAATCCAGAGCTATCTCTGCTGGAGTTGAGGTTCCTCCTGAAGGTGTCCCTGTTAGAGTTGAGGAACCGCTGGAAGATGAAGATTTTCCAAGCTTGGTCCGTGCTCCTAGGTCACGCAGCGAGACCGTGGAGGAAGGGGAGCTTGTTGAGCGCCCCCTTATTGCTGGTGATGCTGAGTCACCGGAGATTGACATAATGGGCGAAGAGGATGTCGAGATTCCAGGAATCTCAACTCAGCCCGAATTTCCTCCTGCTCATGAAGGGAGAGACGAGGTACAGCAGCCGGGGTCTCCTAGCGTCTTTATTTCCAATCCTCGGGCAGTTGACCCTAGTCCTACCACTGGGGTGATTGGGGGTAAGGCTCCTGTTGCGGAGCTTCCTCGTGTGGCGCTATCGTCTTCTTCGTCATCGGGAGAAAGTGACTTTGAAGATAAAGTCGACTATGGCGATGAACCCGCTCTTCCTGATCAGGGCGGATTCTTTGACGTCTCGGAGGAGGAACAACATGAGGGTGAACCCTCGATGGCGCCATCGTTACTGGCGACAATTGCTCGCACTGACGGTATTCTTTTCTCCTTCTGTTTAATTCTCTTTTTTCATGTTGAAGAAGATGTTCTAACATTCTTCTTTTGTACTGCAGGGTCAGCTGGAGGTACCGGGGCTCAGCCCGAGGGAGTTGAGGCTTCGGTTGCCGAGACAACCTCAGTGGGGGCAGCTGTTGAAGTTGGGGAGCCTTCCCCTTTGCCAGGAGGGGAAACAACCATTGAGGCTGAGGAGGCTCTCACTCCGCCGGTGGAGAAGGTTACTGCTGAAGCTGGGGAGACCCCCATTCTACAGGACTCGACGCCTCTGGACCTCGAACCTAGTAAGGCAGCTCTGACTGAGGGGGCTCAGGTGGGGAGTCTGACGATCAGCACCCTTCCAGAAGGCCACACAGCTCAATCCTCGGTGGAAGTTTCTGAAGAGGTTGTGCTTACAGCTCCTTCCTTGGTCGTGGAAGCTCCTGCAGAGGCAGCGCTCCAGGAAGCGCCAGTGGGTAGTCTTGTTCTTGCCACATCGACGGCTGGCACGGCTCTTGTGCGAGAAGACCCGCCCTATATCCCTTATCCCGTGACAGAAAAAGGGTCGGGAAGCTTCTTAGGTGGTGAAGACATGGGGGAGCTGGCACGTCAGATGGTGCAACAATTCTTCACCTCGATGGGATCATGTATTGATCTCATCTTCCGTGGACACAGCACCTTCCAGTTCGCCCAGAGGCTTCTTGAAAATATGGCCGTGAGCGTCGAATTGGCGGGAGGCCCTTCACTTGCCAGGGCATGCCTGCAGGTGGTAGAGCAACTTGGAGATAACCTGCGGGAGCTGGAATCTTTGGAAGATGCAGGTTCTTCCGGCGAGGCCCAGGCCATCCTGACTAGGCTCCTAGCTGCTCAGGAACGGGAGCGACAGGAGGCGGAGGCGCAGATCACTGCCGAGGTCCGTGACCTTGAATATTCCAAGGCTGAATTTCAAAAATTAGCCGGAGATTCGAGGGAATCTGAGCTCAGTGTGCAGAGCACGGAGCAGGTCATCCTCAGAACTCGGGACATTATCGCCAAGGCGGAAGCTGTTCTTGCGCTAAATGAGGAGAAACTTGTTTCCCTCAAAAAGGAGCTTGAGGAGCAACGGGCTGCTACGGTGCGTGCTGAAGAGAGTCTATCCCTGCAATCTTCCAGGGTGGAATCTCTGCGGATGCAGCTGGCTGCCAGAAGTTTCTTATCTGAGGCGGAGCTGCGGGACCGGGCTATCATGGAGGCTGAGAGGACGCGCCAGCATGAGATTCACCGCCTTAGGGAACAAATCCGTTCCTTGGCGAGCCAGGACATTTAGCCTTCTTTTCTTCTTTTTTTTTTGTAAAGAAAAGGGACACTCTATTTATTAAGAGTGTTTGTATCCACTTCTATCATTTTTTTGATATAATAGAAGTTTTCTTTGAAGCTTTTGTCCCAATTTCTTTGTCCTGTTGTGGATGAGTCCAACTCTTGATCACTAGTTGTGATTACTGAACTTAGGTAGGGCTAAGTTCTTTTAATGAGACGCGGTCTTGGCGAGACGCGGCATTAATCCCACAGGGTGAGACGCGGTCATCAGTCTACCGGAACTTAGATTTCACTAAGTCCTTTTACTGAGACACAGCGTCAATCATAAAGTGAGACGCGGTCATCATTTCATAAGAACTTAGATTCTACCAAGTCCTTTTGATGAGACGCGGCGTCAATCACAAATCGGAACGCGGTCTTCTTGATGAGATGCGGCGTCAATCAAAAGATGAGACGCGGCATTGATCCGTAAAGTAAGACGCGGCTGTCAGTCCCTGAGACGCAGCGTCAATCACAAGGTGAGACGCAGCTCTGAATAACGCAAAATCTGTCTTGCGCGGATCGGGCAGACGCAAGAGATGCAGCCTTGTCTGCTGAAGGGACGCGGCTTTCCCACCTGCGTCTAATGTGATCTGACTCAAGATTTTTAGGAGATCTTTGCTCGTCAGGTCTCCTCTGTCGATTGGGATTCCGAGTCATCCGTTGATTCCCAAAGCAGGTATCCACGCGTCAACTCCTCATTGGACTCAGGAGTTACTGCCCTTAAAGGCAAAACCGACGCGGGCGGTTGAAAATCGATGCTTGCGACGGTTTCCAAAGCGTCGTTCCACGCGTCAATCCTCCACTGGGCTTTGACAATCGTGCGTGACGGTTCCAATTAACGCCCCATTAATGGCAGTTATTAGGGCCTGCCTATAAATAGGGTGCGCTCCCCTTCTATAATCCAAGCTTGGATTATTTCTCTTTGGTGGATTGCTCTGAGAATCCACCTTCTTCAGAAAAGAGTTTCTTGATAGGGACTCCGTCTGCATGGACGAAAGTAATTCCGAGGATGAAGATGACCCAGAGCTCTCACGCTTCGGTTTGGTCTCTTCAAGAAGAACCCCCTCTCAGATCATCTTGGACGCCTGCGTTTGGGTGCAGAGAGGCCAACTCTGGCCAGAGGTCTCTGCTGGTATGTCCCCCGATGATGTGTATAGCCTGAACTTCGGCATGATGATCTGAATGAAGTCCTGGTGCATTCCTCCTCTGGAATTTGTGCCAGTGACTTCTTTGAATGCAGGCGCTTGACGCTGGCTTTGCCCATTGCGTTTTACTGCCTTGGCGCGTTTCAGACCTGAATCTTGCAACTCCTGTTCACCCAACAGAGAGACGGCAATTTTTGGCGTTCTGAAATTCTCTGCGTCTGGTGCATTAGGCGCGGGTACAAACTGAGGCCGCGTTTGAATCCTAACGTGGCGCAGTTTGACTTGCGTCTGTTTGACTGTGCGGGTCATTCCCGCGTCTGAAGTCTTGAATGGCTGCCGCGTTCTGTTACTCAGTTTCCTTTATAGAAAATGTACTGAGTTCCAGATTTTCTGATTCTCTTGCTTATTCTTTGCAGGTAGGCTTGCTTGTCCTTTTTCAGGTTTGCTGGGCCCCAGGAAGAATATACCGGCTGGCGAACTTGCTCCACGTTCGTTTGTGAGAGATTAAATTATGGTCCTCGTCGTTTGTGAGAGATTAAATTATATCTCTGACGAGGACCCAACCCTCGCCAAGGTCTCTTCAGATCTGGTGCAAGAGATGGATAGGCCGAGTATCGGCGAGGGTGGTCCGGCGGTTACGGTGGCGGAGAAGATCCTCTTCCTCTCCCACTCCAGAAGTGACATCGAGGACATTCCGTTGGATGGCCTGCTGGGGAAAGGGATGGTGATGAATGCAGGACTCTCTGCTGCCGCTGGACCGAGTGGAGGGTGGCATCCTTTGTGATGACTCCGAAACTTCTGCTCTCACCCCAAGAGTGACTCCATGTTTGTTGGATGATCTGCTAGGGAAAGAGACGCGCCTGAACGAAGGGTTGCAGGACCTT
Source organism: Agave tequilana (assembly GCA_038442645.1). Taxonomy (NCBI): domain Eukaryota; kingdom Viridiplantae; phylum Streptophyta; class Magnoliopsida; order Asparagales; family Asparagaceae; genus Agave; species Agave tequilana. Next base: position 8,865 of record JAVJIF010034452.1, read on the forward strand.
CTGTTGCCACCGGACCTCAAGAACACCATTGCTCTCGGCTTGGTCAGCTAGGGCGCTTTCGAAGTTGGGTCATGCATCAAAGTGCAACCGGTTCCAATTGTGCACCTGGGATCAGATGCAGTTTCAAGGAGTGAGTACGGCCTCAGAGAGAGAGAGGGACTTCTTTGTACTCCTTAATTGTAACACTCAATCTTATTGTATAAGAGAGCGTTTTGTATCACTTTCATGTGTTTGGATATGAATAAAAGTGACACTTTTCTTTTTGCCTCTTTCTGTTGTCTTGAACGTTTTGTTTTAGAAGCAAAAGAATAATTTTGGTGGACCCGCCACTTTATAAAAGAAAGTGACGAGTGGAGCGCGTACCCCCAGAGAAGGTGAACTTTTATCAAGGATTTGGGATTAACTTGATTTAAGATCAGCTGGGGATTTTGATGGAAGCATTGTTTATCGGTGTAATGTTAACCAACAATGCCTCCAAAATGAATTTGATACTCGGTTGGGGAGAATATCAAATGAAACTAGACTCGTGGGGAATCTAGTAGGATTTTTACCGTTAGAGGTGTGATATTAACTTAACGGTTTAGAAGTAGTCTTGTCAGAAGTGTAATATTAACTTGACAAGGACGTGAGTTAGAGGTGTGATATTAACCTAACTCATCAGCATCTCAGTTTTATTTGGGAAAACTGAGGGTGTCACTGTCATAGGTGTGATGTTTAACTTAACAGTGATAGAAATGCTAGAGGTGTAATGTTGAACTTGGCATTAGTCGTCTCGGCTTAAAGAAGTCAAGGAAAGGTCATAGCCATAGGTGTATTGTTGAACTTAGCAATGACTCGGATGCTAGAAGTGTAGTGTTAACTTGGCATCGTTCATCTCGGCTTGGACAAGGAAGTCGAGGAAAGGTCATAGCCATAGGTGTATTGTTGAACTTAGCAATGACTCGGATGCTGGAAGTGTAGTGTTAACTTGGCATCGTCCATTTCAGCTTCGATATGGAAGTCTGAAGAAAGGTGACTATCAGAGGTGTGATATTAACTTGACAGGCACTCGATGTACTGCTTAGAGGTGTAATGTTAACTTAAACAGTAGTTTTGTCAGAGGTGTGATATTAACTTGACAAGAATTTGCTTGCGATAGGAGCAATTTGAGGACCTGTCATTCTATTGATGAGAATTGACAAGTGGAATTTGAGGTGCCAGAGGTATAGTGTTAACTTGGCAAATTTGAGAGTTTGTTACTCTATGCAGAGTTAACAAGCCAGGTTTGTACTCGACAAAGAGTATTCATTACCAGAGGTATAGTGTTAACATGGTAATGATTGCATTTTGTGGTCCTACCATTCTATGGATGAGAATTGGTAAGGGATTTTTGGAGGGAAGAGTGGAATCAAATCCACTTAGGATTTTTAGCAAACCCTCAGCTGTCAACGGATTTGAGGTGCCTTTACCAACTACCGTTTGAGTTGGGCTAGCCATGCTATTCCCCTCAGCATGATGAGTTGTCGAAGACTTATGTTGGACTTAAAAGCCAACATTTTCTTCTATCCTTAGCCGTCGGAGGCGTCGGATCAAATGGGAACGTGTCCCTTAGGATTTTTAGCAAATCCTCAGCTGTCAACGGGTTTGTCATGCCTTTACCAACTACCGTTTGAGTTGGGCTAGCCATGCTATTCCCCTCAGCATGATGAGTTGTCGAAGACTTATGTTGGACTTAAAAGCCAACATTTTCTTCTATCCTTAGCCGTCAAGGGCGTCGGATGTTTGATCAGAGGTGTATTTTTAACTTGATCGGTGGAAGAATGCCATCTAGGGATAGTATTTCTTCAGGAATTTGCCATTGATTGGCATCATGAGTGTATCGCCATTTGAGGTTATGAGGCGATACGATCCATTTGAGTAGACTGACTCTACCACAAATGGTCCTTCCCATTTGGGTTGGAATTTTCCTTTCGTCTTGTGTGTCATGACCATGGGTCTTCGGACGGCTAAGACGAGGTCGCCTTTCCTGAAAGTTCGCGATTTGACTTTCTTGTTGAAGGCTCTGGTGATACGAGCTTGGTAAAGCTCGATTTGTTGTTGGGCCTGAAGACGCTTGTCGTCCAAGGCTTCCAATTCTTGGAGTCGCTGTCGATGCTTCTCCTCTGTTGTCATTTCCGCTGTCAAGGCGACGCGAAGAGATGGAATTTGGATTTCCAGTGGAAGGACGGCTTCGCATCCGTACACCAAGGAAAATGGCGTGGCTTTAGTTGGGGTTCGCACAGTCGTGCGATAGGCCCATAAGCATTCGCCCAACTTATCGTCCCAGTCTCGTTGACTTTTCGAGACGAATTTCTTGAGAAGCTTGCCAATAGTCTTATTGAAAGCTTCTGCGAGGCCGTTAGCGGGCGGATAGTATGCCGTTGATGACACACTCTGGATTCTGAACTTGGCGCAGAATCTCTGAAAAGCCTGGCTGATGAACTGGGGTCCATTGTCATGGACAATCCGCCGAGGCACACCGAAGCGGTAAATAACGTGATGTTTCACGAACTTGATCACGTTAGAAGATTTCACCTCTTTCAAAGGGATAGCTTCGGCCCACTTTGAGAAGTAATCGGTTATCGCTAGGATGAACCGATGTCCCTTTGATGATGGTGGGCTGATAGGACCAACCACGTCCATCCCCCACATTTCGAACGGCCAGGTAGAGGTCGTAGAGTGGAGGTATCCTGGTGCTTGATGGATGAAATCGCCATGTATTTGACAGGCGTGACATCTTTTGGCATAGGCAACAGCATCGGCAACCATCTTGGGCCAGTAGTAACCCAATCTTTGGAGTCGGTTTGCCAGCTTCGGGCCAGGTTGATGAGCTCCACACGTACCATCGTGGGCTTCTTTCAACACTTCGTGGGCTTCTTTTAATGAGAGGCACCGGAGCAGGATCCCATCATGCGATCTACGATACAATGTTCGCGAAATCGCATTGTAGTAGAATTTGGAGGCTTTCCTTCGGATGGCAGCCGCCTCCCTGGTGTCTTCGGGCAAGATGCCGTACAAGACAAAATCAATGTAGGGGAATCGCCAGTCTTTAAGTTCTGGATCGGTCGACACTTCAAGTGTTTCCTTACCGCGACGATCTCCCGTTGACCTCTGGTAGTCTCCGAGGGGACTTTTTGGGCAGTATAGGTCGTGGCTATAGACGAATACCTTCTCCATTGCTCCAGCTGGAAGAGCTAAGGAGGCAGCAAGGGATGCAAGTGCATCTGCATGCGCATTTTGCTTGCGCGGTACATGGTCGATGTAGAAGTTTGAAAACCTCTCGGCCATGTGGATTGTCGCGTTGTAGTAGGGTACTAGATCTTCATGCCTGACCTCATACTCTCCGCGAACTTGGCTGACGATGAGTTTAGAATCACCGTATGCCTCGAGATTTTTAACGCCAATCTCATCGGCGAATTGCATCCCAATCAAAAGAGCGTTGTATTCCGCCACATTGTTGGAACAGGGCTCGGTTAACGAGATAGCTCGGGGAATCACGTAATTTTGTGGGGAGACGAGTACCACTCCTACCCCCGCTACTGTGTGTCCCTCCGAGCTTGCCCTTGATGCACCGTCGAAGAAAAGTTGCCATACTTGACTTTCGAACGACGTCTGAGCTAGGCAGACTTCGGCGACCTCATCTGGGAGATCCTCGTAGAGTTTGGCTGCCCTGGGATCTGGGTGTTCAGCTAGGAAGTCCGCCACCGCTTGTCCTTTAATGGCTTTTTGTGGCAGAAAATGCATCTCATATTGTGATAGCAATATGGCCCATTTTGCCAGCCGGCCATTTAGTGAAGAAGGCTTTGTCATGAGTAACCTCAGGGGGTTGACTTTGGATATGACATTTATGGTTTGGCCCACCAGATAGTGTCGCATTTTCTGAATGGCGAACACCAGTGCCAAACATTCCTTCTCGATCGGGTTGTACCGATGTTCGGCTCCGATCATCGTTCTACTTAGGTAGTAGATTGCTTGTTCTCGCCCCTGGTCATCATTCTGAGCTAGTAGAGCTCCCAAAGAATGATCCATTGATCGGACGTACACCAGGAAAGGCTTTCCGGATACCGGAGCTGCCAGGACTGGTGGTTGGGTGAGGTAGTGCTTGATCTCCTCAAATGCTTGCTGGCAAGCGTCGTCCCAAATGAACGAAACGCCCTTCTTCATCAGCTTAGCGAAGGGTTGGCATCTCCCGGAGAGATTTGAAATGAATCTGCGGATGTATGCCAATCGTCCTTGTAATCCTCTGAGCTCCTTGAGGCTTCTGGGGGGTTGCATCTCTTGGATAGCACGGACTTTCTCCGGATCCAAATGGATTCCTGTGGAAGTCACGACAAACCCTAGGAATTTGCCACTGGCTACCCCCAGGAAGGACTTGGTGGGGTTCATCTTCAATTGATGAGCCCGCATGATGTCGAAGACCACCCTCAGGTCTGCTATGTGATCACCTTTAGTGCGGCTTTTCACCGCAATGTCGTCGACATAACATTCCACCGTTTTGCGTATCTGCCGATGGAAAATGGCATTCATGGCCCTTTGGTAGGTTGCCCCCGCATTTTTCAGACCGAAGGGCATGACGGTGTAGCAATATACCCCTAGAGGTGTCCTGAAGGAGGTGTGCTTTTCGTCATCGGGATACATCTTGATTTGATTATATCCTGAGAACCCGTCCATAAAGGACATTCGCTCGAATCCACAAGTATTGTCAATCATGACATCTGTGATTGGCAATGGGAATTCGTCTTTGGGGCAGGCCTCGTTTAGATCACGGAAGTCGATGCAGATCCGGATCTTCCCGTTCTTCTTGGCGACGGGGACGATGTTGGCTACCCAGTCGGGATGCTGTTCCTCCCTGATAAAGCCGGAGTCAATAAGCTTCCTGACTTCTGATTGGATTGCCTCCATTATCTCTGGACGGAACCGTCGCTGCTGTTGTTTAACGGGCTTCATGTCCGGATTGATGTTGAGGCGATGCATAGCCACTTGAGGATCAAGTCCAGGCATGTCCTCATAATTCCAGGCGAAGACATCTATATACTCTTGTACAAGAGATATTAAATCCTTCTTCTCTGGAGGCGACAGGCCGTCACTTATGAAGATGGGTTTAGGATTGTCTTCATCTCCTAGGTTGACTTGAACAACCTTGTCTTCTGTGGGTGGCTCACGCTGTTCAAAGCGGGTGTCCCAAAGAGCATTCAAATGTTTGATCCAAGGATCTGTATCGGATTGGATCATTTCTTCATCTTCATCCTCCAGATGGCTTGTCGAAACCATGTTTACTGAAAGCCCTTTGAAGATGTTGCCGACACTGACATCTGATTCCCATGACGACGTGTCTGATGAGCAGTCATGACTTGACAGTCTCTCCGAATCAGAGGCTGATGGCACTGGAGTTGATATATAGCCCAACCCCCGGCGCGTCCGATGATAGTAATCAGGGGTTTTCCCTTTCGGTACAAAGGATCGAAGCAGTGTTCTTCTTCCTTTTCCGAAGTTCAACCCAGGCCTGTTGGTTAGATCATACCCCATGCGCTTCATCATCTTGAGCGTTCTTGGTTCATAATGATCGAACTGAGGGGATTCATCCTCACCTTCCGATTCTTCGTGGGGCATTGGTTCAGATGCGATTCGCCCAAAAAGTATTGGTCTTTGGCCTTTTCGTCCGGCTGGAACCATGAATACAGACTCTTGCGCGTCACCATTATCTTGGTATGTCCCGAAGGATGATTTCACCGGTACATGCAAAGATGTCAAGGCATCTATTGCCGACCAGAGGTCATCGTCCACGTCGGTAGTGGTATCCGACGGTATTGAATCGGAAACATACACAGGGAAATACGCAAAGTCTAAATCTTCATTAATGTACCAACCACCCGCATCGTCGGTGGTATCAACATCGAGCTTATTAGTGCTCTTTACAATGGGCTCCAACTCCCACAGGCACTCTTCTTTCTCAGGCTCAACGTCAGCTTCATTACCAGAGTCTGGCTCCTCTGGTTGTGGGGTTTCATTAGTCTCCTCCGGATCCTGATATAAGAGGGAGTCCGTGAAATAATTTTCAACCCCTTTAAACGGATGCCTTTCGGCAATCAACGTTCGGACCTGTCCACTCTCGTCAATGTATTTCATGACTTGGTGGAGAGTAGAGGGAACGATGGAATTGCGGTGAATCCATGGTCGTCCCAGCAACAGGTTGTAGGAAGTGTCCGCGTCAATGACGTAACACGTCACTTCTGACTTGAGGCTCCCGATCTGGCATTTGAGCTTGATCTTCCCCATTGGGCGGGAGCTGTTGGCATTGAACCCGTAAATAGTCGTCTGGGTAGGGCTCAGACGATGGGTAGGAATGCCTAGAAACTGCATAACCCGGCGAGGTATGATGCTCAGCGCGGACCCTGGGTCTACCTGGATGCGGTTCACCTCGGATGACCCAATATACCCTGTGAAGTATAGGGGTCGGTCATGCTTCCCTTTAACCTGCATGTCATCTGTTGTGAAGGTGATGCAGGGAGCATTTGGGGAGGTGTGGAGGCAATCCTCTTCATCTTCCTCCCTTGGCACGCGGGTCATAAAGACCTCAGCATTTGCCAGAGCTTCTTGTAGAGCCTCTCTGGTTGACTTTGATAGCCTCAGGAGCTCATACAAGGTAATGCGTGCCGGGATGTTGGCTAGTTGAGCCAAGACGTCGAAGCGGTAAGGTGTCGAGGATCCTTCCGTTACACCTTTCGCAAGAACTCGAGAAAACCGAGTTTCTTTCTGCTTCTCCCCAGGCTGTTTAGAGGAGGGCTTGGCTGGTTCCACGGCTGGTTGCGGAGAAGCCGCTGCTGTCTCGCCGTACTGCTTCAAGTATGCCTGTCCTGAACGGGTCCCCGCCGTAGGTTGGCTGGGCTCTGCGGCCAGGACTATTGTTTCCTCTTCTGAGTCAGTCAGCGAGGGAACATCAGTGTCCGCTTCTCGAGAAGAGGCGCATATCACATGGCAAGATGAAGCCTTCCCTTTGCCTTTGGACTTCCTGTTGGTCACAGTCGTCCATTGTTGCTCGTCGACGAGGTCAGGGTGGACCCACATGATTTCCCCTCGAGGTGTAGGGACGGGTACCAAGCCTTTCTCCTGCTGCTGATGAGGGTCTGTGTTGACCACCCTCAGTTCTCCTTTCGGGACAGAGATCACCCCCACGGGTGTCGGGGGTCGTGTCCCAAACTGGAGAATCGACGTCATGTTGGCCGTCATCTTCTTCTGCTCCGGTCGGAGTTTTAATACCTCCGCGTCAATCAGAGCTTGAAGGATGTCCTTAAAGACATAGCAGCTTTTGGTAGGATGTCCGAGCATCCTGTGGTATAAGCAGTAGGTGGGATTGTCGGTCTTGCCGACCTCCTCCGGGCGTCTAATTTCAGGGAGCTTCAGTCGATTGCTCTTGTTGAGTAGCTTGAAGAGCGAATCGACGTGTTCCTCCTTGAAGGAATACTGCTTGTTGGGGCGTGGCTGGCTTGAAGAGCCACTTGCCCTGCCTGTTTGAGGTTTGGTGGGAGATTTGGTCTCCGTCGCCAAATTATCCTTCCGCTTGGTTTGGAGGGATGTGTCTGGTGCACGCCTTGTCGACCTCTCTGGCCTGGGCTTGCCTTCTTCCGCTCTGACGCGGGCGACAATCTCCTCAGCCTGTTCACCTTGCTGGACTAATTGTTTCCAGGTGCGGCTTTCAGCAACTCCTATTTGAGCAAGGAGTGAGGTTTGGAGATTATGGCGACATGTTTCCACCAGGGTGGCCTGGGTCATGCCGCTTGGACATCGGAGTGCCATGTTCCGAAATCTTTCTACGAAAGACTTGACGGACTCTCCCTTTCGCTGTTTTGTAGCTAAAAGGGTAGGCATTGTGACCTCCGAATCATCTTCGAAGAAGCGTGTTAGAAACAGCTTCTCCAAGTCGCCCCAGTTCTTGATGGAACCTTCGGGAGCTTCATGAACCATTCAAAGGCCAACCCTTTCAGGGTGCCGATGAACAGTCGCGCCAGGATGGCATCGTTATCTACCACATTCCCGGTCTGGGATTTGAAGTAGTAGATGTGCTGGTTGGGTGACCCCTTCCCGTCGAATGCTTGGAGAGTTGGAGCCTTGAACTTAGGAGGGTACGGGACTAAGTCCCACTCGGCCGGATAGGGCCGGACTACCCCAGCTTCTTGGAGGCCTTTACGGTTGGTAAGGGCCTCGAGGCGCTGCTCCAGTTGACTCATTCTTTTAGCATGAGCCTTTCCCGGGGTCTGGTCGCTTCTTGCCTGCGACGAGGGCTTGGACACATCCGAGGTAGATCGTCGTGTCTCGTCAGAAGATTCGGAGGGTGGGCTTCCTCCCTTTCTCCCTTTCCCCTTCGGTCGTCTAGGAGGAGATCTCGCTCTTTCTTCAAGCAATTTCTCAAGCATATGCTTGAGGGAGTCAATGGATCTCTGTTGAGAGGCGATTATATCCATCTGGTGCTTCTGCGTCTGTTCTAAACGCCTGGTCGTCTCCTCAGGAGTGTCGGCCATGTAGGCGGAAGCCTCCTTCTCGACGGAAGAGTTTGAAGCCTGCGACTCCACTATAGCGGAGTGAGAACCACCCATTCTAATGCCGCGGGCTAAGGCATTATAGTCAATTGGGGGAATGGCCCCTGTCCGGGTGCGAGTGTGTTGATACACCCCCTCCGGTTCAGAGTCAGATTCCTCTGAGTTGACCATTAGTTGTTTTCCCTTGCTTCTGCTAGTCATGTTTGCAGTAAGCTCCGGGTATTCAACATCTGAGAAGGTTCTCCTCCTGTGGGAGCGTCTTCTCTTGGCTGATGGGGGAATCAGGGTCAGCTGTCTAATTAAAGACGGCTGGTGCACGCCTGACTCGCAATGGCATCCAGAGAGCATCTGGATGAGCTGTTGACAGCAGCATGGAGAAGTGGTCTGATTGGCACTCCTCTTCCTTGTCAAATAATCCCTCAAATCTGTGGGAGGGGGATTAAAGAGACTGGTCTCGCAACGTCGACGACGGGAGACAGTCATGTGCTGTTCAGCCTGGACACAGGTTTCAGAAACGCGGCTGTTGCGCCGCGGCTGCGTCACGCGCGTCTGGCGTCTCTGTTGATATGAGACGCGACTTTCGCGTTGCTGTCTGCTGCGTTGGAGCAGAGAGACTTGGGAGAGAGTGGGCTGCTGGGCCCCACGCCTATGGGCGCGTGCTTCCTGCGTTTGACAAGACGCAGAAGCTTCGCTTCGGCGTTTGGCAAGTTGGTCTTCAGAGGGCTCAACTTGGGGAGTCTCGCGTTTGGGTCGCCAAACACGGACCTCTCGCACTGGACGAGGTGCGGGCAAGGCATCGGATCGTACGCTGCGTTCAACCCCAGTCAGAAAACCAACGGTTCCGACCGAGTGTTGACGCGCGCGTCTTCTCTGTCGACGCTCGGCATTCCGATTGCGCCGTGGAGGAAGAGAGAAGCCAACAACTTCCTGGTTTGTAGAACCAGGGGTGTTTGCCACGCGGGTCTCCTGAGAGACGCTGACGCGGGCGTTCTGTGCGACACGGTCGATCGCACCAGTAGATGTGCCGGGGACCACGCGGGCCTTCAGAGAGGCGTTGGCGCGTGTGTTCTGCGCGACGCGGTTGATCGCAGCAGAGGAGTCTGAGGTTACGCGGGCCTTCTGGGAGGCGTCGGCGCGTGAACCAAACTTGGCACAGTGGGCAGCAGGAGCACCCGACAGAGCCTCAGATTGGGCTTCAGGGGGCTGTCCACTTGAGACCCTGCGGCAGACGCGGGTCTTTGGGCTCTTGGAGCCAGAAGAGAGGAACTCTTCATACTTCGCCTGGTCGAACTCGACGACGAGGGATTCGACCATTTTCCCCTTACGGAGAACGTCATCTTGCACCACGGTGCGCTCGTCAGTAACGAAGGTAGTCCCCAGCGGAGTCGCCATCTCTTGTAGGGGGCCGGAAAGTTTGGTGGTCGGAGAAAGTGGTTTTAGCTGTAAAAGATTTCCTTGATTCAAGCGAAACGATTACAACCAAAAGAACTACTCTTCCCTCTTTTCCAGTTACAAGGGAGGGAGGATGTCTGAATCTTCCCTTTGTTTAAAGCTGGGTTCTTCGTGTGGCGATGGAGAGTGAATCTTGTTCTCCGTTGACCAGATGACCGTCCTAGACCGTCGGGGGTCTTCTCTTCGGTCGGTAGAAAGAGTAACTCAGCTCCGTCTACCAAAACTCTCAAAGAGGAGGTAGGCGAAGAGCGGCTAGTACTCAGTAAGCTCGCTGAAGAGTCGTGCTTCTCTCTTGATGATCCTCCTGCCTGGATTCGATCGATTTTGATGATGCCCTATCTCAAAGCTCTCTCTCTTCAAAACTCCGATCTTCTGCCAAGCTTCGATCCTCTCAAGCTTCTCTCCCCCCTTCATAGCAAACAAGGCTCTATTTATAGGGGTCTCAGGGGGTGAAGGTGCCTCCTGAAAACGCTCCCGAATGAGGGGCCACTACCCGCTACATGCGCGGTGACTGGCCCCGCAATCAGGGCAGTTGCAACTGAGACGCGGGCGTTGGGCCAAACGCGCCTTGAAGTTTGAGACGCGGGCGTCGAGCCAAACGCGCCTTGAGACGCGGGTTTCGGGCCTTCACGTCTGGATGCTGAGGCGAGGGCGTCGGGCCGATGCGCCTGGATGCTGAGGCGCGGGCGTCGGGCCGATGCGCCTTGATGCTGAGACGCGGGCTTCGGGCCGACGCGTCTTGATGCTGAGACGCGGGCTTCGGGCCGACGCGTCTGAACATTGTGACGCGGGTGTAGAGCCAACGCGTCTTAATGCTGAGACGCGAGCATCGATTTCTCGCGTCTAGAGCTTGAGACTCTGCTTCCTTAATGGCTGGTCTGTTAGTCATTTTTAGACAGCCTACAATGTTGTCTTGGTGTATGTGAATGATGAGCATGTTGAGCATGTGAAATATGTGATTTTTATTTTCTTTCAACTTGACTCTTAGAAAATATAATTTCTAACCTAGTTTTATCAAATTCATATTTTCTAAAACGTTACTTAAAGTGTTTATGTAATGTCCCACACCGGCGGGTACGAGAATGCTACTGTGACGTACATACGCTGGGCTAGAATACTCTCATGTATGTATGCTAAGCATCAGTACAGGACAAAAGTCAGAGTACGAAAGTTGGTGGTAATATGCATTCCAACTATAAAGGTATAAGTATATTGTAATCACAAAAAGTGACTTAATATTACATGAATATTACATCACGAGGAGGTACAAAATAATATTACAAAATATGAACAAGGTTGAAAGATGCTTACAAGCTGCAAAAGGTGATCCTCACGAACAGGACAAAAGGAGATGGATGGGAAGAGATCTATTGCCGCTCTACTTGCTCCATGAAGAAAATGTGATCTTTCACTGAAGGGTCCACTTCGTTTCACACTCCGAGATATGAACATGTAGGTCCAGGGTTGTCAGAAGGCAACCCAACAAGTGCATAAAATGAAACCAAATGGCGTGCATAAGCAATCAGACTTGTATAAAATAGTGTGTCAAGTGAAGTCATGCAAGTACAAGTTGGTGATAACAAGGCAATCTCAAAATACAGAGGAAATCAAATTTATTATATTATTAAAACTCGTTCAATTGTATGCGTCCACATATAAACTGAGCGAGGTTGGTTATTAGAAATGATGGGGATCGACGAACCGTGTTTAAAGGTTGTCCTATGCAATTATCCGGGACCACGACCCATGAGAATCTATATGTATATGATGACTTGTTTTGAAATTGTCACATTCTTTAGTCATAAATAATCGAACTTGATAGATAAGCATAACTTTATGGGGAGCTTTACTAAGCTCTTCATACTATAATTTTAAATAACTAATATGTTTTGTCATCATCAAAAAGGAAAGGTTGTTGGCTCAAGGTTTCAATCACCAGTTTCTTGTTTTAATGATAACAAAACTTATGTAGTTATTTAGTACTAATCATGTTCAAATATTTAAGTATTCTTTAAGGTTCAAGAAGATTCAAAGTATTTCTTTCTCAAAAGTAAAGTATTGAAGTCTCAAGCTTACTCAAGAATGGAGTTCAAGTTAGGACAATCAAGATTCACCCTTTGGAGAAGCCCACTAGAAGATTGCTTGAAGACATAGTCCTAAATAAGAAAATAGTATGTAGAATTGATGCTCAAGAAGTCACACACAAAATTCAAGTTTGTAAAATACAGGTTTTAATATCTAGTTTTTTCTCATGTTGATATTTTACAAGGTTTAGTATTTGATACATGTCCTATGATTTTCCAAAAGTATATATCCTATTTCTGTCATGTATCCTGAAGCCTATGTATTACCAAAATATTTTTATAACTCGTATAAAATATTTAAACTTAGTTTAAATTTATTTTTACCCAAAAATGATGTTTTCAGGCTTGGGCGGTCGACTGGGCGGTCGACCGAACCATGAGGCCATTTTGGCCTCAGCCTGTGCATGTCGTGCACGTTTGTCAGGCGACCGGGCGGTCGGTCGACAGACCTAGCGGTCGACCAAACGGTCGACCAAGCAGTCGATCTACTGGCACTAGCCTGGTCTCAGTTGAGATCGGTCGACCGGGCGGTCGACTGACGCCAACGGTAAGTTCAAACTAATTGAACTACCGGTTGACCGGGCGGTCGACCGATGTCCTAGCACAACTACAATAACGACTAGTTTTTGATAATCTGTTTCTTTGACTTTTTCTCCAACAGAGATATTTGCTCTTTTTGGGTCTAATTTCTCTCTTAATAACCTGATAGGCTCTTCTAACAGTGTTTTTATCATTTGCCTATATCTAAGGTTCATTTATAGAGGTTACTAACAATTAGTTTTTAAAAAATATTTGAAAAATCAAGTTTATTCAAGAGAAAAGATTTCAAGTTTTCTTACTTCAAGTGCTCTCATATTAAAACCAATTTCTGCAAGTTTTCAGCTCTTAAATTGATTCATTTCAATTGATTTCTTTTTCACAAATTTCTTGAGCTTCATCTCACATCAAATATTATAGGAAGTTATCAAATGGATTGTTTGTGATCTTTATGGTCACCAAGAGCCTGTAAATCTAATTATCTTTGTGCTACCTCTTGTGTAGAGGATTGAGAATTAGAGTTGTATACTCCGATCTTGTGTAGACCTTATAGTTTCTTTGTGGAGGTTCCTTTGTGGAAAGATTCTTAGTGGATAGTGAAATCTTTCACGCAGTGAAAGCGGGGAAACATAGAGCTTGGTGCTCGAATCTCGAAAAAAAACTCTTGTGTTTGTGATTGTTTTTTCTCTTGTTCTTACTTTATTTTTCTTGCACTTGTGTCTTTACTTTTATTTCACTTTCTATTCATACTAACATCATTCATTCTTGTCAATTTTCACTCTCTAAATCAAAAAGGCAAATGAGCACCTTAACTCATTGTTTAGAGAAATATAGAGGAGAAGTTCTAGAGTCCTTCACAGGGAATCCGGCTTCACTTCTTGATTTGAGTTGACCGTTTGCATCATTTATATTATCAATTGCTGCATTTTCGCATTTTGTCCCTTATTCACCCCCTCTAGGTGTACTTTCAATTGATATCACAACCTTGTACTCTAGTTTTTGATTTAACCACCTTAGAAAGATCACTAGCTAATCACTTATTTGTTCACTACTAGTTTACATGGCCGAAGGAATCAAGACTCCACCCAAGTTTGATGGCCTTAACTTTCTCAGATGACCGTTTTCTTGCAATCCTTAGAAAGTCAGGTTGCAAAGGCGGTGACAAAATATTTAGTGTACCCGATAGTGATGAGGACACATGGTCTGAAATTGCCACCAAAAAATTTGATGCCAATGCAAAGCCCACTATGCATTGCTTCAAGCCTTGAATGATGATGATATTGCTAGGGTTATTCATTGGAAATCCGTCCATGAGATTTGGTCACATTAGTTGTCACGCAGGAGGGGATATCACAAGACAAGAGAGCTAAAATTGATCTCTTGCGTTTTCAATATAAAAATTTTGCTATGATTGAAGAAGTATCAATTGATGACATGATTACAAAGTTTACTAAAATTACCAATGGTCTTGCTTCTTTAGGTGATGGAATAGACAATGACTGAAAGGATAGAAAAGTCATCCGAGCTCTTCCACCATCATGGGAAGTCAAAGGTACAACTTTGAAGGAGCTCAATGACAAAGAAGAGATGGAGTTCATTGATTTTATTAGCAATCTCAAAACCCATGAGATGGAGAGGAAAGCAAGAGAAGAGAAGACTCCACAAAAGAAGAAGATGCTAACCTTCAAGTCCACTCCTACCATTTCCGATAAAGATGATGAAGAATAAGGAGATGACGAAGATCTTTCCTTCCTTGTTAAGAATGTAAGAAGGATGTACAACACGGCTAAAGTCAACAACCAGAGAAGATGGCAAGGTAAAGAAGACAAGAAGATTGTTTGCTACAATTATCAAAACCCGGACATGTTATTGCTGAATGCCCGGAGAACAAAGCCAAGATCACAACCTTCAAGAAACAATATAAGAAGAAAGCTTTAAAGGCAACATGAGACTCAGAGAGCGAATGCGAGGAGGAGGTTGATACGGCTCATGTGTGTTTCAAGGCAAATGAGAACACACCCAAGGTAACATCTGAATCTGATCTTGATGAATTGGGTGAAGCTTTTGAAGAGTTATCTAACAATTATGACTTTCTTAAAAAAGAAATATTTTTAAAATGAAAAAAGAAAATGAACTTCTCAAAAATCAAATAGTTGTACTTTTTAAAGAGAAAGGGGTTTTATCTTCCACACTTCAAAACGCACAAAAAGATTTTGATGCTCATAAAATTTCTTGTAAGGCTAAATTTTCTATGATTGATGAAAATGAGATTTTTCACTTTGAAAAACAAAAATAATACCTTAGTAATATTTTGGAAAAGTGTAAATTTGATAAAGCTAGACTGGAGGCTACGTTTTCAAAGAGGCAAACTCAAAGGAAACCTCATGTTTTACATGCTCACACATAATCTCATTCACATCATGCCACACACACTAAACATGCTCATGTTTCACATGCTCATCATGCACATGCACCTCATGCATTTCTTTATGGTAAGGTGTATACATGCACCTATTATGGGCGAAAAGGTCACTTGGCCAAGTTTAGTTATGATCGCATAAATGTTTCAAATGATCATATTTGAGTTCGAAAACTAACACTTTAGGACCCAAGAAAATTTGGATATCAAAATCAATAAATTTATTGCTTAATATAGGTACACACCAAGGCTCCATGACGTAGGAAGAGGTAGTAGCTTGATAGTGGTTTCTTAAGACACATAACTTGAGATATCAACAATTTTACAACGCTATCAAGGTATCATGAAGGTGGCACCGTCACCTTTGAGGATGATTCAAAGGGCAATATCATTGGTATAGGTAATATCAAGATTGACTCATCTCTTTTAATTGAGAATGTTGTTTTGGTTGAAAGTCTTAAGCATAATGTTTTGAGCATTAGCCAACTTTGTGATAGACGTTTCAAAATTTTTTTTGATGATTTCTCTTGTGACATTTTGGATAAGAAAACAAATACTTGTGTTTTTTATTATTTTTATGAAAATAATATTTATATGATTGATATGCTTAATTTAGATTGCAATACAACTTATTTGAATGCTTTTAATGAAGATTCTTGGTCATTACATAGGAGACTAGGCCACGTTTCGTTTGACAACTTATTCCGAATTAATTCTAAAGATTTGGTGAAAGGTATTCCTTTTTGAAGTTGAAAAGGACCGCATTTATGATGAGTGCCAGCTTGGGAACAAACCAAGTCTTCTTTCAAAACAATTAAGGATATCATGACAACTAGACCTTTAGAGTTAATCCACATGAATTTATTTGGCCCAACTAAAACCAAAAGTCATAGTGGTATTATTTTGTTTTTATTTTAGTTGATGATTTTTCTATATTTACATGGGTTTTCTTTTATGAACATAAAGAAGAAGCTTTTTCGCATTATCATATTTTTAGAAAAAGGGTTGAAAAAGAAAAGAATTTTTCAATTTTACATATAAGAAGTAATAGAGGTGGTTAATTCATCAACCATTCTTTTATCACCTATTGTAAAGAAAATGGAATTAAAGATGAATTATCATGAGCTAGAACTCTATAACAAAATTCAGTCGTTAAAAGAAAGAATCGTACTCTTCAAAAAAAAGTTAAAACAATGATTAGTGAATACGGACTCTCTCAATATTTATTGGCCGAGGCTGTAAACACTTCACGTTACATTAGGAATCGAATTTATTTTTGTAAAAATCAGATAAAACTCCTTTTGAGATTTACTATTTGAGAAAATCAAATATTTCCTATTTTAAAGTTCTTGGTTGCGAGTGTTTTGTTTGAATACCAAAGGTAATTTAGGCAAGTTTGATCCAAAATCTATTGAGGCTATTTTTGTTGGATACTCAAATACTAGTAAGGCTTATAGAGTTTTCAATAGGTCAACTTTGACTATTGAGGAGTCTATGCATGTTAAGTTGAGGAATCTAACTCTCTTGTGAAGAATGTTGTAATTCTTTAGGTGAAGATTTTGAAAAAGTTTCCATGAAAGATTCACTGGCACAAGATGAAGAGAAAAGCCTAAGGATGATACAAATGGAGAAGTCCAAGATGTTAAAGTGGAGCCAACACAACCACTTCTAAAGAATTGGAGATATGTTACAAGCCATCCCAAGGACTCATTATTGGTGATGTATCCAAAAGGGTAACTATTCGCCCCAAATTCCATGATATTTGTTTCCATTTTGCATTTCATCTCCCATATTTTGCCCAAAAACATCCTCGAAGCTGAAGGCAACTCATATTAGTTGCTTGCCACCAAGAAGAGCTCAATCAATTTGAGCGCAACCAAGTTTGACATCTTATTCGCAGACTCCATGATAGACCAACAATTGATACTAAATGAATTTTAAATAAGTTGGATGAGTCAGAAAATGTTATTAGGAATAAAGCTATGTTAGTGGCCTAAAGTTACACCCAAATTGAAGGAATTGATTTTGAGAAAACCGTAGTACGGCTTGAGGCCATATGGATGACACTTGTTTTTACTTCTTTTAAAGATTTTAGGTTTTTTCAAATGGACATTAAAAGTGCATTTTAAATGGTTTTATTGAAGAGGAGGTGTATGTTGAACAACACCCCAGGTTTGTTAATCCTACACATCAAGATTTTATTTTTAAATTTGAAAAGACTTTGTATGGTTTAAAACAAGCTCCAATATGAAAGAGTGAGTACTTTTCTTATTTTAAATGGTTTTATCAAAGGCAAAGTTGATACTACCTTGTTTACAAAGCGTGTAGATAATGATTTCTTAATAGTGCAAATATATGTTGATGATATCATTTTTGAATTTACTAATGAAAAGCTTTGTAAGTATTTTGAATCATGCATGAAGAAAGAATTTGAAATGAGTATGATGAGGAGCTCAACTATTTTCTTGGACTCCAAATCAAGCAAAGAGGTGATAAGATCTTCATCAATCAAGCCAAATATAAAGAGAACTTATCAAGATATTTGGGCTTGAAGATGTAAAGATATGTAAAACTCCTATGGCTACCACAACAAAGCTTGACAAAGATGAACAAGATAAAAATATTGACATTAAACTCTATCATACCATGATTAGTAGTTTGCTTTACTTGACGGCTAGTAGGCTAGATATTATATTCAGTGTATGTCTATGTACTAGATTTCAATCTTGTCCTAAAGAGTCTCACTTAATTACTGTAAAACACATTATTAGATATCTTAAGGGCACTATTAAAATAGACTTGTAGTATCCGAAGACCGGACAATTCTCAATGAAGAGTTTTTCAGATGCCGACTATGCCGGTTGTAGAGTGGATAGGAAGAGCATTAGTGAAACTTGTCAATTTCTAAAAAATTGCCTTGTTTCATGGTCTTCCAAGAAACAAAATTCCGTAGCCTTCTCAACCACTGAGGCAGAGTATCTTGCGGTCGGGGCTTATTGTGCACAAGTCATTTGGATGAAACATACTCTTCTTGATTATGATTTGCATTTTGACCATATTAAAATATTTTGTGATAATATTAGTACCATTCATATGATTAAGAATACAAATCAACATAGCAAGATTAAGCACATAGAGATTAGATATCACTTTCTTAGAGATCATTATGAGAAATAAGATATTGAAATTGATTATGTTTCTACCGATTTTCAATTAGCGGATATTTTTACTAAGACACTTGATTTTAATAGATTTTCGTTTATTTGTGGTAAATTGAATGTTTGCATTATGGATTCATGAAATTTCTCTCAAAATT
This sequence comes from Agave tequilana, assembly GCA_038442645.1. Classification (NCBI taxonomy): domain Eukaryota; kingdom Viridiplantae; phylum Streptophyta; class Magnoliopsida; order Asparagales; family Asparagaceae; genus Agave; species Agave tequilana. The sequence goes on from JAVJIF010034452.1 coordinate 27,225, forward strand.
GATATTCATATTTGTTTTTCTTAGCATACATGAACTTTTATTTTTTTTAATCGGTATCTTGTCTGTTCTTTACCATTGTGTTTATTGGTATCTACTAGTTTTTAGTTTTCATGAGTTCTTTTTGATTTATGACAAAAAGGGAGAGAAGAATTTATGAGTTATTTTATTTGGTATTTTTATTTGTGAAGATTTATCATTTTACTTTATTTATCTCAAATTGGTATATCTTATTTTGCAAATTGGTATATATACATATGCTTTAAATTGGTATTCTTAGATTTTTTCAATTGGCATTCATGTTTTGTGTTAAAAATTGATATTTGAGATTTATTGATTAATTGATATTTTAAAGATTTATGGGTTAGATATTTATGATTTCTATTACCTCTATTTCATGTTTGTATGCCTTGTCGCATACCCATTTTGGTGGTTGGAGACATGGATGGAGGATGAAATATTTTTGCATAGCTCTTCATATTTCACATCAATATCTATATGCAGATGATGACTTGTTTTGAAATTGTCACATTCTTAGTCATAAATGATTGAAATTGATAGATAAGCATAACTTTAGGGGAAACTTTACTAAGCTTTTCATACTATTTTTTTAAATAACTCATATGTTTTGTCATCATTAATAAAGGAGAGATTGTTGGCCCAAGGTTTGTTTTGATGATAACAAACCTTATGTAGTTATTAAATACTAATCATGTTCAAGTGTTTAAGTATTCATCAGGGCTCAAGAAGATTCACAGTGTTTCTTCCTTAAAAGGAAGGTATTGAAGTCTCAAGCTCATTCAAAGATGGGATTCAAGCCAGGGCAATCAAGATTCACCCTTGGAGAAGCCCACTAGAAGATTGCTTGAAGACATAGTACCTATTTAAGAAAATAGTATGTTTAAAGTATAGTATGTAGAATTGATGCTCAAGAAGTTACACACACACAATTTAAGTTTTCAAAATACGAGTTTTAATATCTAGTTTTTTCTCATGTTGGTATTTTACAAGGTTTAGTATTTGATACATGTCCTATGATTTTTCAAGACTATATATCATATTTCTGTCATGTATCCTGAAGCCTATATATTGCCAAAATATTTTTATAACTTGTATAAAACATTTAAAATTAGTTTAAATTTATTTTTCCCCAAAAGTGATGTTTTCAGACTTGGTCGGTCGACCGAACCACGGGGCCATTTTGGCCTCAGCTTGTGCATGTCGTGCACGTTTGTCGGGCGATCGGGCGGTTGACCGACATACGTAGCGCGCCACCGGGCAGATGACCGACTGGCGCTAGCCTAGTCTCGGTTGAGATCGGTCGACCGGGCCAAGCTAATTGAACTACCGGTCGAGCGGGCGATCGACCGATGCCCTAGCACAGCTACAGTAATGCTAGTTTTTGAAAATCTATTTCTTTGACTTTTTTTCAACAGGTATATTTGCTCTTTTTGGGTCTAATCTCTCTTAATTACCGATAGGCTCTTCTAATAGTGTTTTATCATTTGCTTATATATAGGATTCATTTATAGAGGATTCCTAACATATAATTTCTAAAAAATAATCAAGTTTATTCAAGAGAAAAGTTTTCAAGTTTTCTTGCTTCAACTGCTCTCATTTCAAAATCAATTTCTGTAAGTTTTCAGCTTTTAGATTGATTCATTTCAACTGATTTTTTCTTTTACAAACTTTTTGAGCTTCCTCTCACATTAAATACTATAGAAAGCTGTAAAAGAGATTGTTTGTGATCTTTGTGGTCACCAAGATCTTGTAAACCTTATTGGCTTTGTATTACCTCTTGTGTAGAGGATTTAGAGTTAGAGTTGTGTACTTTGGTCTTGTGTAGACCTTGTAGTTTCTTTGTGGAAGCTCTTTTGTAAAAAGATCCTTAATGGATAGTGAAATCCTTTACGCGGTGAAGGTGGGATGTAGAGCTTGGTGCTCGAACCTCGAAATAAATCTCTTGTGTTTGTGATTGTTTTCTCTCTTGTTCTTACTCTATTTTGCTTGCACTTGTGTCTTTGCTTTTATTTCACTTGCTATCATATCTAGCATCATTGATTCTTATCGGTTTTCGCTCTCTAAATTAAGAAGGCAATTGAGCACCTCAACTCATTATTTAGAGGAATATAGAGGAGAGGTTTTAGAGCCCTTCATAGGGAATTCGGCTTCACTTCTAGATTTGAGTTGACCGTTTGCATCATTCATATTATCAATTGTTGCATTTCCACATTTTGACCTTAAGATTAGCATTACACCTATTCACCCCCATTCTAGGTGTACTTTCAGAAACAAGGTGCATATAGTATTGGCGCGTACGGAGGTAAGTGCAGAGGAGCGTACGGTTCTAGGTTCGGACGGCGCATGGTGCGTATGGTAGAGCTAGTCATACAGCGAAGCTAACGCGCGTGCGAAGTTACGCGCTAGCGAAGCTAGGTATACGACGAAGTCAAGCGTACGACGAGGCTAACGTGCGTGCAAAGCTACGCGTAGGCGAAGCTAGGCGTACGGCGAAGCTATGATTACGGCAAGGCTAATGCACGTGCAAAGCTATGCACAGGCGAAGCTAGGCAAATGCACAGATATGCGTGGACAGTGCTAAGTGCTCATAGAGGATCTAGAGCGCGTACTACGCTAACGCGTTCGGTGAAGCTAGCGCCAAGTGCATACGGCAAAACTAGCGCGCATGTGGCGCTAAGAGCGTATGGCGGTAAGCGCGTGCGACCGCTAAACGCACACGGATAAGTTAGGCAATTACCTTCCGCGAGGCGGGAAAACAGTCGGGAAAGCCCAAGGGCTAAAAGATCAAGCGGAGGTTCTCCTTAAAGAAGGAATGGTCTACTATGGCCATCCAAACAAGAAAGGATTCATGTGACTTGTGCAAGAACAAGGCACTCGCCTAAGGGATCTCGGATGGCGGTGAAGATGGCGGTCTTGGGTGGTGGTGAAGCACTGGTAGAGGGCAAAAGGCTAGGGCCTTAACTCTCTCTAGCTCTAGCTAGGAGGAGAAGAAGGTAATGAAGGTGATGAAGATGATGAAAATGGAGGAGAATAGAATGGTTTCTCTAAGAGGGGGGGTAATATAAGGGAGTGATTTGGAGAAAAACCATGGATGGTCAATGGTTTTGGGGGAGTAGGTGAGTGGTAGGTGAAGAGTAGGTGAAGCATGCCCATACTAGAGATGATGAACTCTCTTTTAAGTCCATCCAAGGACTATGATTTCATGAGGGAAGTGAAAAGCCGATGGATGGCTAAGAATGGATTCGCATAAGAAAAAAAGGAAAGAAGAGAAAAAGAGAAGTGGACTAGCCTAGACTTGGGCTTGGGCTAGAATGGGCTCAGTCCAAAGAAAAGAATTGGAATAAAAGTCCAATCCCAAAAAGAAAAATGAAGAAAAATAAAATAAATTTGGGCTAAAAATCAGGATACGCATCTAAGTACATATTTCGGGATCGAGGTGTTACAATCTACCCACCTTACAATATTTCATCCTTGAAATTTCGATAAGAAAGGAGGTGAACATGGAAAAGACTATGGTTGATGGTCGCAGAAAGTAGTGAAGATGATGTGAAAAGTTTACCTACTCAAGATATAAAAAGATGGGGATAACATTCACGGATGACGTCTTCTCTTTCCCAACTTGCTTCCCTTGAAGTATGCCTGTTTCATGATACAAGTACCAACAGAATAGTCTGATTCTTCAAGTCTTGACACTCCGATCCAGTATGACAATTGGCTGCTCAGTGCATGGTAAAATGTCTGCCACTCAATTCTGAATGACCTAACACGCGACTCTCATCTCTGACATGTCTTCTTAACTGAGACACGTGGAACACATTGTGAACTTCTTCCAATGATGCCGACAATGCTAATCTATAGGCTATTTCTCTTACTTGTTCCAAAACTCAAACGGCCTGATATATCTGGGACTCAACTTCCCACATACACTGAATATAATCACTCCCTCAAGAACACGTACTCTCCTACTTTGAACTCTAACGACCTTCTGTTTATATCGGCCTAATGTTTCGTCTGTCCTGTGCTGCATGAAGGTGCTTCGGATGACCTTGATCTTAACCACTGTCTGGATTATGACCTCTGACCCCAAATGTCTTCCTCGCCAACCTCATCCCAACATAGCGGTGACCTACACTTCTTGTCGTACAAAGCTTCAAATGACGTAATTTAATGCTGGCCTGGTAGCTATTGTTATAAGAAAACTCTGTCAGGTGCAGATAATCTTCCTATAATCCATTGAAATCTAGTATACATGCTCTCAACATATCTTCAAGGATCTGTATTGTTTGTTCTGATTGTCCATTTGTCTTCAGATGATAGGATATGCTGAATACCAGACGGTTTCCAAACTTTCTTGAAGTCTCTTCCAGAATTGCGACCTGAATCTGGTGTCTCTGTCTGACATGATGCTGGTGGAACACCATATAGTTGAACTATTTCTCACATGTACTTATCTGCTAGAAGCTCTGTAGACTGTTTCACTCTGAAAAGTATGAAGTGCATTGACTTCATGAGACGATCAACAACCACCATACTGCATTATTTCCCTTCGGACTGCAGGTAATGCTATAACAAAATCCATGGTGACATTCTCCCACATTCATTCTAGTATCGGTAAAGGCTGAAGAGGTCTGGCTGATCTCTGATGTTTGGCCTTCACTTGCTGTCATCTTAAACACTTCAGCACGTACTGTGCAATCTCGCTCTTCATCGTATTCCCCTAGAAGTGCTGCTTCAGATCTTGATACGTCTTTGTCCTCCTGGGTGTATGAAGTATGCTGAGCTGTGCGCCTCTGCTAAAACTTTTTGTCGAGTCCCTCTTGAGGTGTGTCGTAGTACAGCGCGTCGTCTGTATGTATGTGCACATCTGTCCTCAATCCAGCTTCTACTTGTTCTCTAAATTTCTATAGTCTAGGATCTTCATTCTATGCTGCTCTGATTTTCTCCATCAATATCGACTGGATCTGAAATGCCATTAACTGTCTGAATGCACTGGTTCTTTGTACCACCATCAAGTCCAATTGCATCATCACTTTGAGTAGATCTTTCTGCTGAGTGAGTTGTATATTCATGTAGGCTTCAGGTTTCCTGCTCAGGGCATCGGGCACCACATTAATTTTGCCGGATGATATTGCAAATCCACGTTGTAATTCGTCATCAGCTCGAACCACCGCCTCTGTCTCATATTCAATTCTCATTGTGTCAAATATATTTCAGACTCTTGTGGTCGGAGTGGACTGACATTTGGTCCCCTGATAAGTAATGCCTTCATATCTTCCACGCAAAGATTACCGCTGTCAGCTCTAGATCATGCATTGAATAGAGCCTCTAATGGAGCTTTAACTGTCTGGACGAATAGGCTATTACATGTCCATGTTGCATTAATACACACCCCAAACTTTCTCAGATGCGTCACTGTAGATGACTATACCTCTTATCCCTATAGGCATCTTCAAGATCAGAGCTGTGACTAGTTTGTTCTTCAACTTCTCAAATGCAGATGCACACTCATCAGTCCACGCATACTTTTCTCCTTTCCTGGTGATCTTGGTTAACGGTGCCGCGATCTTGGAGAAATATTGCATGAACCTTCGGTAATACCTGGCAAATCCCATGAAATTCTTGATTTCTGTCACTGATTTTGGAACTGGCCAGTCTTTCATTGCTTGAATCTTGCTGGGATATACCGAGATTCCTTCTCTAGAAATAATATGACCTAAGAATGCTATGCTCTAAAGCCAGAACTCACACTTACATAGTTTGACATAGAGCTTCTCCTATCGAAGTGTCTGTAGCACGATCCTCAAATATTCAACATGTTCTACTTCGTGCGTGAAGTAGATCAAAATGTTGTCAATTAAAATCATCACAAACTTGTCCAAGTATAGTGAAAAGGTATGGTTCATCGAATCCATAAAAATTGTTGGAGCATTGGTCACTTCAAAACACATGATCGAAAATTCATAATGATCATGGGAGTCCTAAATACTTTCTTCGGGATGTCTTCCTTCTTCACTCTCAATTGATGATACCCTGACTAGAGGGCCAATTTCATGAACCCATGGGCTTTGTGGAGTTGATCAAAGAAGTCGTCGATCCTTGATAAAAGATACTTGTTCTTAATGGTGATCTTCTTCAATTCTCTATAGTCGATATATAACATCTTGCCACCATCCTTCTTATTTGCCAACAACACTGCTCCCCAAGGTGAAGCACTAAGTCTGATTAAGCTCTTATCTGAATACTCCTGTAATTGTTTCTTCAAAATTGCCATCTCCATAGGTGCCATCCAGTACGTTGCTTTAGAGATAGGGGTCGTTCCTGTATCTGTGGAAAACTCCAAAATTCTATTAGGTGAAAGTCCTGGTAATTCCTCGAATTCATCGAGAAATTCATTCTAGAGTGGTATTCTCTTCTCCTTGGTTTCTGCAACGACATAATCTCCTTGGTTCTTCTATCCAGTGGACTTACATTCCCCATTGAACTGAAACTCTGGTTGGTGTGGAAACTTGAAAGTCACTTTTTTGTTCCGACAATAGATTGTTGCATGGTACTTGCTAAGCCAAGTCATACATAGGATCACATCATATCCTCCAGTGTCCAGTACGAACTAGTTCGCTTTCAATTCTTGTTACATAACTCTATAGTGCATGCTTTGCAAACTCTATTAGTAATAACTACCCCCATTTCTCGTACTAATTTCCCATTGATTTTCCATATCCTCGAGGGGTATAGAATGCAAAGGGGTAAGTTTACTTGATATGAAATAATGTGATGCACCAGAGTCAAAGAGAGATAAAATAGGGATTAAAAGGACCAATATTTTACCTGCCACTACTTCGCCTAATGCCTCGGCCTCCTCAACGGTCAAATTGTATGCTTGGCCTTTCCTGTGGCCTGCTCTAGCTTTTGCGCCTTTCTGGGCCTAATTATAAGCATGCTGCTAGGGAGGAAGTGGATCTCCCCTTTCAGTAGGTCTTGGGTTCCTCTTTACTGGTGGTACTGGAGTGCTATGCGACATTCTCCGTCCTCTTGAATGGACAATCACCTATTAAATGATCTCCAGATTCATTTATCAAACACATTCCATTAGCCATTCAGCAATTCCGTTGAACATGTCGGGCTTCTTGCAATACTCACATATGGACTGCTAAAGGGAGGTTGAATGAACGTTTGACCATCTGGGCACCAATGGGTCTGACTAGGTTTCCCCTATTCATATGTTGGAATGGCCGCTTCACCAACTTATTTTGCATCTGACTCCTATTTTTCTTCTCCAATTCCCGCTCTATGTCACGTGCTATAGGGAGGACCTGAGAATACATTTTCAACCGTTGGGCTATGAGAAGCATCTCTATATCCATCTTTAGGCCCTGCTGGAATCTGCTGGCCCAATTCTCCTCTTCGGCCACTATGTAGGATGCGAACATGCCGAGTCTTAGAAATTTCACAGCATATTCATTCATGGACCGATTCCATTGCTGTATCCAGATGACATCTCTTTCTTGGCAGATGAAGGAAAGAATCTCTCATAAAAACTCTTCGAAAATTGATCCCAGGAAATGGGTTTCTCTAGTCTCGCAAAAATTTGATTAAGACGGGAAAGGTGTTGTATTGTGGAGTATAATTTGCACACAAAATATATTCAATGAAAAGAGAGATAAGGTTTAGAAACAACCTCAAGTGCTTTGATTACTCCACAATGTATTCGAAATGTAATGTATCCTTTCCAATCTCCGTTATAGCATGGGCTATACCGAGTCGATTCTCAGGGAGAGCTTGTGATGGAAGCGTTACGGTTGGTAGTGAAGATATAAAACGAAGATTCTTCTTTGCTCAAAAGAATAAAGAATCGTTGGAAAAAGAAATAAAAGAATCGGTGGATATGTTCATGATGAAAAGGAAAAGAAATCATAAAGGAGATTTGGTATTAACACTAAAAGAAAAGAAAACTTTAGAAGACTTTGAAGGTGAGAAAACCATGACTAGCTAACCTTACTACCTTGCTAAAGACTTACTAAACTCCGTGATGGTGATGCGTGCCTCATGTTGATTCATCGGCATAGATTTGTCTTGCGTGATGGTCTAATTACTTTCCCACTTGGATGACGGGGGATCATTCTTGGACTTGTCTCGTAGCCTCATAGATGTCATTGGCCTACATGTTAGACTTTCAATAATGGAATCAAAAGAGTGACACACAAGGGATGCTAAGGAAGAAGATACAACATTCAATAATGGAAGTAATGAAGTTGTACAACAAATAGCATATGTTTGGTGATCCATCTCCATGTTCCATCAAGGCACTTGTTCAAAGACAAGGCTCTAAATGAGGCACACATGAATCATATGGAGAATTACAACAAGAACTTGCCAAGAAATGAAAATAACCCATCGGAGAGAGAAAACCATACAACTTGCAAGATTAAAGATAGCAATCACCCATGAGTTAGTAGTTAGCAAGGTAGTTGTTAGCTAGTTCATGGTAAAAAAATTAGCTACTAGCCATTACAAAAGAAAGCAAAGCATGAATTAAAAAGCAAGTAAAGTAAAGCTAGAATTAAAGAAAGCAAGAATTACTAGAAAATGCTCAAGTAGAGAAGAAGAGAATGGATCAATCCTTGCTTCACAAGTTGTCACTCCTTGGTGTACACAAGCTCTCTCTCTCTTACAACTCTCTTTTGCAGAATTTCTAGGGAAGAAGAAGGAGATCTAAAGAACTAAATCCTAGAGAAAAAATACAAAATTACAAAGCTTTATCCTATCATCTCTCCTCTTTTGTTCAGTCTTTTTTCGCAGGTCCTTGGTCCAGTATTTATAGCCTCAGAGAGAAGTCTCCAGAAGGTAGACAGGTGGCTGAAATCTGGGATTGAATGGCCCAGATCTTGCCGCAAATTGGCGGGAAAATCTAGGTTTTGGCGGCAAGATCAAGTCTATTGGGCAACAGATTCTTGTTACAATTTTGTTACGAAGTTGTTATCCACGTGGCCTTCTGGAAGATTGAGTTGTTGCGAGGATCTCTCCTGATTCTGGATTCAAATTTGGGCTCTCTTTTGGGCTTTTGAATTAATCTCTTTAATTATTGCTAATTAAAGAGATTTTGGGCCTTTTCTCCATTTGAGTGTGGACCTGTAAAAATATAGAGAAGATGAGTAAAAATCATACTTTTATTTGCAAAAATGCATGGGAATGATATGGTAAAATATGCAAAATTGAGTTACAATCACACCCCCACACTTATTCTTTTGCTCGTCCCGAGCAAAACAAAGAAAAGAAAAACTATACTACCAATTTATTACACCACTTTCGCAGGTGACGCGATTGCACTGAGCGTGTGCAACAAGCCGTTAAACCTCTAGGTTACCCTAGAGGAGGAGTGTTGTCTCCTGAGGGTTTTCAGCGGATTGCACCCACAAAATCCATAAAGAAAGAAGACAAATGTTAGTGTTTTGAAAATGCATTTTGAAAGAGAGACATGTTTTCGAACTATTTTTGCAAAAATATAAGTGATCTTAGGTCATAAGTCCACCTATAATCATTCTTCCTTAAACTTAGTCTCTATGCAAGATCTTGTCTTCAATTAAGGTAAGAATTCAAAATTGGATTGAATATTTTATCCTTCATAAAACCTAGATAGTATGCACACCGTGACAGTGAAGATTTCTGGGATTTCAACTCTAACCATAAGCCATTTATTAATATATATTATTTTTTTCTTTTTCTTATTCTTCCTTTAGTTTAGGCTTTCTAGTTCACCCTTGTAACGAGCCTATAACCGATGACTCCCAAACCAGTCGGTCTTAGGGCACCAGATGAGAAAACATCCCTCGGGTTTAAGGACTCGAGTGAAAAAGGCCACAAAACTAAAGGGGATTATTTATTTCCTTTACCACCGTTAGGCGTGAATAATCATGCTTCTTGAGGCACAATTATCCAGCTTAATAAGTGATGCTTTATTCACATATATTTTTTTTTATTTTTATTTATATTTTTTATATATGGCATTTTAGGTCTTTGTTTCCATCCCAGAAATGTGTAAGTGTGAAGTGCCTACTATTTAAGGCAAAAAATTCAAGATAAAAATATCTCCCCAATTTTACTTACTTAGCCTATAATTTCAAACAAGATTTATTATTTCAACTAGGTTTAAGATGTCATAATTAAGGCTTTCTTATTTCTAAGATACATCTTAATTTTCTTAAAAATAGATCAAAACTTTGTCTCTTATTTCAAAAAGTTTTTTTTTTTTTTTTTTATTTCTAAAAGAAGTGTAAAAGAGAGAAAATCTAAAAACTCTATGTTAGTAAACCCTCCTCCACACTTATTTCATGCATTGTCCTCAATGCATCATGATATATGTATGCATGAAACAAAATGGAGAGGGAAAGAAAAATCACCTCAAGGTGGTGGTTCCGATGGTGGTCTGATTGGTCCACGAAACATGGCCCAATCAACTTTGCTTTGGGTTTTGAGGAACCCACCAGAAATATCAAGAATATGACCTACTAAAAAGATAAATCCATGAAGGATCTTTATTAAGTATTTAACCCCATCTAATTTCCATTTCCATAATTAATTTCGGAGTCAAATTTATCAACCACCTTGTCCCAGAATGGTGTATGAAATGATAGAACGGTTGACTTGGACTCAGGGAGGACAGGAACTAATACCGACTCAGGAAGGTGACTTAAGTCGAGTAAAGGTTCAGGAGTCGGAATGAGTTCAGGAATTGGTTCCAAGTCAAGAAATTGAAACTCCAATCCACATGTATTGTCCAACAATGGAATGTGACCTAATATGGGTGTTATCTCTTTACTTCCAATATTAAGGAATTCTAGCTCATCGCCATACAATTCTTCAAAACTAAGGTCAACATCTTCAGTCAGAATTGTACAATCAGTTTCAGAAGTAAAGAGATTGTGAGAATCTAGGTCACATTTCTCATGTAGTTCAATACCAAAGAATGGAGAACTTGCCAATTTGTCAATAGTATCTTCAGAAGTGTATAATTGGTCAAGTTCAATATGATCCTCAAAGATGAGTGATTCAACTTCATTATGAATTGGGACAGGATCCAATGTCGACTCCGGGAAAAGATTGAAGTCAGGTAAAGTTACCGGAGTCATTATTGAATCAGGAAAAAGAATTGAATCACTAAGTTGGGGTTCAAGATCACATTCCTCATGTAGTTCAATTCCACAAAAATGTGAACTTGCCAATTTATCAATGGGACTTTCAAAAGTATGAAATTGGTCAAGTTCAATATGATCATCATAAAATTTTGGTGATTCAATTTCACAATGGATAGGCACTGGATCCAATACTGACTCGGGAAATGAAGTGAAATCATGTGAAGACACCGGAGTCATAATTGAATCAGGAAGGAAAATTGAATCATCAAGTGGAAGTTCAGGGTCATATTCATGTTCAAGTTCAATTTCAGGAAAAGGAAAACTTGCCAAAATGTCAATGGGATTTGAAGTTTGGACAAGTTCAGGTGGTTGTGCTGAAATTGAATCATGATTTCCAAATGACAGGAGTCTTGAGTCATATCAATAGAGTGTGGCATAGCTGAATTAGTCAAAGGTTGATAAGATAGAGTCTCCTCATTCCTATAGATGTTAACCAATTGACTCAATTGTTCATCCACCTTATTGAAAGACTCGGCACGTGTTTTTTGATATTGTAACAAAGACTCTTGCAAGATGTCTATACTCTTTTCTAAACGTGATATTTCTACAGATGGCTGCTCTAGAATGGGAGTATAAGAATCTTGACTTTGGAAAGTTTGTGAATAATGTGAGTCACAAATGTGTGTAGATTGAAGCTTGGACTCACACAAGAGTTCTTTACTCGTTTCCAAGGTAAATGGTTGTTCATTATGAAAAGGTGGAACTGAGTAAGACTCTTGAAAATACTGTGGAATTGGAGAGGCCAATGTTTGCAGTTTTTGCTCGGCCCTTTGTAAATTGGCTTCTAAACTCCTTAGTAACTCAGATTTTTCTTCAATTGGTGGTTCAGAAAAAGGAGTATGAGAAGCAAAATCGGGAAATGGATGTTGTGGATATTGTGGACTTGGTGGATATGGTGGACAAGGAGTTTGAGAATTTGACTCGGGGTACGTGAATCCCCAATTACTTGGTGAAGAGTTGAAATTATTTTGGAAATTATAGTTATTAGATGGGGGGTATGGGTCATATTGATTCGGATAAGGCCAACCCGGCGTATGTGGTTGGTGCATATTGTAAAACACCGGGTTGGAATTATCCGAATATGAAGTCGGTGTGAAATATGGATTATTATTAGGATGGAAAGAATTATTATTATTGAATGCCATTTCACACAAAAAAATCACAATCAAAAAGAAACAAAATAAACAAACAAAAAAGAAAAAATTCTAACCTAAGTTAGGGTAGACCTATGACCTAGACGACTCCTAACTGATTAGACCGTCCACGGGAGGTTTAGTGTAGACTTTGACTACAAGCTAATCAGCCAGGTCAGGGCAAGGTTGTTGGGAGGTTTTCCGTCAAAGACGTTCCTTAATTAAGTAACCACCAACCTTCGAGCTTTCGGCCCTCAATCCCTTCCCTAGACACTGATTTTACAAAAGTCAATTTCCAACACTTTTCCCCCTTAGGATAATCTCCTAAGTGAGTCCGAGATGTCCCTAGGGCCAACGTCTACTTTTTTTATTAAATTAGGCTTGGGTTAGTGAGTGCTGGGATGGTGGTTTTCGGGCCAAGGAAAGGGTGATAAAATCCCCACCTTATCTTATTTATAGGTTATGCCCTTAAAATTGATTTGTGCAAGTGTACGATATAAACAAACATAGATTCACTCAAAGCGTAATTAAATCAAACAAAGAGTGAGTCCTAGTCAATATGCAATGCGCACGTACCTTGCCTCCAGCACTCTTCAACAGTAAAAGTAAAGGAATTGAAAGACACGTACCTAATGATGCAAATGTCTAAACAATTTTTAACGATTTCAACCAATTTTTTACTGTTGACTTATTAGCAGATATAAGGTGAAGCAGACAGGAAATTAAGTATTGCAGAAGATGTATTTTGCAGAGAAGCAAGCCCTGCAGAAAACTGGTCAGAAGTCAACTCCTCCTTGCCGCAATTCTGCGGCAAAAACCCAGAATTTGCGGCAATTCAGAGGGATCCTGGTCTCTGCTTTCGAGAGCAGAGGCCCAGGTCCACTTATATGTTTCTGCAATGCAAATTTTCCTGTTTCTTCAACTTGTAACCTGCAACAGAGAAGAAGATTCGTTTAGTTCTTCACTTTAAACCAAAAACCATTGCTCTCCCCGGCAACGGCGCCAAAAATTTGATTAAGACGGGAAAGGTGTTGTATTGTGGAGTATAATTTGCACACAAAATATATTCAATGAAAAGAGAGATAAGGTTTAAAAACAACCTCAAGTGCTTTGATTACTCCACAATGTATTCGAAATGTAATGTATCCTTTCCAATCTCCGTTATAGCATGGGCTATACCGAGTCGATTCTCAGGGAGAGCTTGCGATGGAAGCGTTACGGTTGATAGTGAAGATATAAAACGAAGATTCTTCTTTGCTCAAAAGAATAAAGAATCATTGGAAAAAGAAATAAAAGAATCGGTGGATATGTTCATGATGAAAAAGGAAAAGAAATCATAAAGGAGATTTGGTATTAACACTAAAAGAAAAGAAAACTTTAGAAGATTTTGAATGTGAGAAAACCATGACTAGCTAACCTTACTACCTTGCTAAAGACTTACTAAACTCCGTGATGGTGATGCGTGCCTCATGTTGATTCATCGGCATAGATTTGTCTTGCGTGATGGTCTAATTACTTTCCCACTTGGATGACGGGGGATCATTCTTGGACTTGTCTCGTAGCCTCATAGATGTCATTGGCCTACAAGTTAGACTTTCAATAATGGAATCAAAAGAGTGACACACAAGGGATGCTAAGGAAGAAGATACAACATTCAATAATGGAAGTAATGAAGTTGTACAACAAATAGCATATGTTTGGTGATCCATCTCCATGTTCCATCAAGGCACTTGTTCAAAGACAAGGCTCTAAATGAGGCACACATGAATCATATGGAGAATTACAATAAGAACTTGCCAAGAAATGAAAATAACCCATCGGAGAAGAGAAAACCATACAACTTGCAAGATTAAAGATAGCAATCACCCATGAGTTAGTAGTTAGCAAGGTAAGTTGTTAGCTAGTTCATGGTAGAAAAATTAGCTACTAGCCATTACAAAAGAAAAGCAAAGCATGAATTAAAAAGCAAGTAAAGTAAAGTTAGAATTAAAGAAAGCAAGAATTACTAGAAAATGCTCAAGTAGAGAAGAAGAGAATGGATCAATCCTTGCTTCACAAGTTGTCACTCCTTGGTGTACACAAGCTCTCTCTCTCTTACAACTCTCTTTTGCAGAATTTCTAGGGAAGAAGAAGGAGATCTAAAGAACTAAATCCTAGAGAAAAAATACAAAATTACAAAGCTTTATCCTATTATCTCTCCTCTTCTGTTCAGTCTTTTTTCGCAGGTCCTTGGTCCAGTATTTATAGCCTCAGAGAGAAGTCTCCAGAAGGTGGACAGGTGGCAGAAATCTGGGATTGAATGGCCCAGATCTTGTCGCAAATTGGCGGGAAAATCTAGGTTTTGGCGGCATGATCAAGTCTGTTGGGCAACAGATTCTTGTTACAATTTTGTTACGAAGTTGTTATCCACGTGGCCTTCTGGAAGATTGAGTTGTTGCGAGGATCTCTCCTGATTCTGGATTCAAATTTGGGCTCTCTTTTGGGCTTTTGAATTAATCTCTTTAATTATTGCTAATTAAAGAGATTTTGGGCCTTTTCTCCATTTGAGTGTGGACCTGTAAAAATATAGAGAAGATGAGTAAAAATCATACTTTTATTTGCAAAAATGCATGGGAATGATATGGTAAAATATGCAAAATTGAGTTACAATCACTTCTTCAGCAAGCCACCAGGTTCTGGCCACACTCTTTAGTTGAATTTTGGTTACTTTCACCTAGTTCTCATCAGGAATAAGGCTACTTTCAGGAGGTCGGTTGTACTTATTAACCACTGTTCAGCATCCAAAGGCTTTTCATTACTAGAAAAGACAGTCGGTTGTAGTCTTCAGAAGTCAGAAACATTTCCTGGACTTTATTCTTGGGGCATGGTCAATAATCCCTTGCGCAAGAGCTCAGTCTACTATTGTTGACTCTCCGTCATGCCTTAGAGTATCCTCGTCAGATTGGCATTCTCCTCACTAGGGCCATCACGAGAAGTGCTTAAACCGTTACGATTTTCCTGTCAATTCATGACTGAGTTGGTTGAAAGATGATGAAAAATTGAAAAGTTAAAAGATGAAAAGGTCTTAGGATTCAAGGAATGGATTACCAAAAAAATTGATAATATTGTACTTGCGGTTGGAATATATGATCATGATCATGCATTCCAGTTGTCTCTCATTAACCTGCTGACTGAACGTACTGAAGGTAAGAACCTAGGGTTCTGATACCAACCTGAAACGCCCCCCGCGGGCACGGGGACGCTATTGCAATCCACATACACTGGGCTCGATTATCCCCATTTATGTATGCTAAGCATCAATATATGAAAAGAGTCAGAGTATGGAAGTACGGTGGTAATATACATTCCAACTATAAAAGTATGAGTACATTATTATCACAAAACGTGACTTATATTATACATCAGGGTGAGGTACAAAGTAAGATTATAAAATATAAAAAAGGCTGAAAGATGCTCACGAGCTGCAAAAAGGTGATCCTCGCGAATAGGATAAAAAGAGACTGGATGGGAAGAGATTTACTGCTGCTGCACAAGGAAAGCCTGATCTTTCACGTAAGGATCCACTTCGTCCCACGCTCTGAGTCTGGACATGCAGGTTCAGGGTTGTCAGATGGCAACCCAACGAATGCGTAAAATAAAGCCAAATGATATGCACAGGTGATTGCATCTCAATTTTGCATTATTATCATCATATTTGCACATTTATCCTTGATTATTCTTTATTTAAGTTTACTATTTAACTCTCTTTTTGATTATGGTGTGTAGTTATTTAAATGAGAAGATGAGGATACAAGAAATTTTTATTTTATCCCTAATCCTATCTAAATTTGGGTTTCAATTTAAATTAATTTGAAATCAAGAGGAGGAAAGGATAAATCATCATCTACACAATTCAAATTCAAAATCAAAATATATATTTTTAGAAGATAGATGGGATAATGCTAATCCTAATTGGAGATGAGGAGGATAATTTAAATTAAATAGAGTTCAAAATCAATTCAGACTCGAATTTAAACTGGATACCTCTTAGTATTTTGATCATAACTTTCGCTACAGATATTCAAATCTGATGATTCAACATGCTACAGAAAGAGACGTAAAGGACTACAATTGACTATAATTCTTATGTTGATAACTATGTCCAATTCAGCAATCTGATGAGTCATATTCAGTAACCAACATGTCGACTTGTTGTATTAGAATTGAATTCCTATATTAAATTGAGATCAGTTTAGAATTGAATTCCTATATTAAATTGAGATTGAATTAAAACTCTTATTTTGTATCTTATTGTGATTGGCTCTGAGGCCTATTTAAAGAGTTGAAACTCTCATAAAAAATTATCTCCACATCAGAGATCATGACTTAGGATTTTTTTAGTTTTTCTTTCAAATTTCTTTTGTAATTTTTAGGATTTAGTTCTAGTTGAAGTTTTGTAAAGAAGAGGGAGGCACTTTGTAATTGAAGGTGATAACACCAATAATAAAGTTTTTTTTTCCAATTTATTTTTATTTACTTTCTTTCTTTACTTACTACTTTCTTTAGTTTTCACCATGAGTAGCTAATCTTCTTCATGACTTGCTAATATCTCCACCACTACTTCTAATTCTAGGTTAGAATAAACTGATTGGATCATATGCAGGCTTAATCCTAGGATTAGTTAAAGCTCTTGAAGACACATGATGATGACTAAGTTAAATCCAAATATGTTATTACTTTCCAATGATTTTTCTTATTTTATGCTTAGATAGCTTTGATAATTTAATATTGAATCTTAGTTATTCTTCTTATTCTATGCTTAAAGGATTTGATAGTTTAATGTTAGATCTTGGTCAGTGATTATTTCAAATAGAGTTTAGTTTTTATTTATGCATCTTGCTTGAATTGAAGGCAACTCTAAGATCTAACTTTTATGCATAGGTTAGTAAGTTAGTGGTGGTAGATGATTAGTAGGTCATATTTCTTTAATTATTTTCTAAACCCCAACTTATCACCAAATTCCATATTCTTCTTTATCCTTCTAACACTTAACATATAGTTATTTTTTTTAGAAGAATACTTAACCGATTTAGTGTTTAAAGAGATACCGAAACGCTTCTATCACATTCCTCCCTGTGAATTCGACCCGCTTAGCTCTTGCTACCGCAGATAAATTGTGAAAGATAGAGACACCACCAATTTTGGCGTCATTGCGGTGAGGGAACGGTATTATTTTTAATTACTAATTGGTTAATTTTTCTTCTTTGTTTTGTGTGCAAGGGTAGATTACAAGAAGTTGACGATTACAGAAGATACCGCTGTAGTTATTATATTTTTTTGTTAACTTATTCTGCATGCTTTTTTTTTTAATTCAACAGTAACTCGTGTTTGTAATTAATAAAAAAAGGTAAAACTTTACATCTTAGGTATCTGTCTAATTTTATTTTATTTTAAATTACTGTTGAAGAGTGCTGGAGATAAGGTACGTTTGCAATGCATCTAGAATAGGAAGCACTTTTGGGTAATTTACAGTTGCTTTAAGTGTTACTTGTCTATATCCTTGCACACTTGCACGAAGATGAATTAACGACAAATCCAATAAAAAAAATAATGTAAGGAAGTCATGACCCTCCCTTGGCCCACAAACCATCTCCTCACTCACTAACCAATCCTAATTAAAATCTGAGTAGACACTGGCCCTAAGGACACCTCGAACTCAATAGGAGATTGACCTAAGAAGGAAGTTATTAGAATTTAACTCTTGCTAAATCAGTGACTAAGGTATGGGATTGAGAGGCGAAACCTCGAAAGTTGGTGGTTTGGCTTAATTAGGCTCGTCGCTCTTGCGCGGATACCTCCCACCAATCTTGCCACCTTCCTGATCAATAACTTGTGGTCAGATTCTGCAATATATCTCATGTGAACAGTCTAACTTGTTAGGAGTCATCTAGGCCTAAGGTCTACCCGAACTTAGGCTAAATTTTTTCTCTTTTCTTTTCTTTTGTTTGTTTATTTATTTGTTTTGACATTTCTTGGGTAATATGGATTATAACCAAAATTTTTCTGACTTTAATAATAATTCATATTTTGCTCCGACCTCTTTCAACCCGGATTACACCAATCCAGCATGGCTTAACTTTAACCAATAACATTTTAACCACCAAGTATGCCGGGTTGGTCTTATCTGAATCAACGTATGCCCCAATCTCAAATTTATGGACAAAATTGAAATAATCATCTTGCTCTTCACTGAGTCAATGGGGGATACAGCACCTCTGAGCCAAATTGTGAACCACCTTTCCAACAATTATCTTCATATACCCATTTTTCCGAACAACCAACATAAGAACAAATTTTAGAAGAGTTCGAGCAATGAATTAAGAAGCTAAAAGATGCACGAGCAAGAAGAACATACCATACTCAAAATCCTTACTCTAGTTTCTAAGCCCCGCCAGAACAAGAAGAACATACCGACTTAGAAATGAGTATGGAATCCATGATTCAATTTCAAAGTGATCCATTCGATATGATAGAAGCAAGACTTAGTCGATTAGAAAACATGCGTAGGAATGAGGAAACTCTCCCTACCCAATCTTTGACTATTCCCACATTTCTAGCCATATTGATGAAAACCAAGAATCATGGTATCTTGAAGACTTTGACCAAGATTCAATTTCACCACAAAACTTTGAACTTGACCAATACCAACCTATTAACAAATTGGCGAGTTTTTATTTAAATGAAATTGAACTTGAAGATGAATGTGATACTGATTCCCAAATTTATGATTCAGTTCCACTTTTTGAATCTATGTTGACTTTGGTATCTTCACTCGATTTAGATTCAATTCCCGAGCCAACACTGATTCATGTCCTATAGATTTTGAACATGAACCACTTATTTTGAATAGTCACATTTCATTGTTGGGAAATGAATGTGAACATCAATTTTTTGAGTTGGACCAAACTTTTGAACCGAATCTAACTCTTGAACCTAAACTTGATTTTTCCGAGTCAGAATTAGTTCCTGAACCCACGACTCTTGAGCCCAAATCAACCATTCCTTCAAGTCACGTTCCATTGTTGGACTTAGGTATAGAGAATTATGACTCCAATATGGTATTTCAAGATTGGTCATATGATCGAGATAGTTTTAAGGTTAGGATCTTGTATGATCCTATTCACTTAGGGGATAATAACAATGTACATAGGAAAGAGGTAACAAAAGGTGGGTTCCTTGATGATCCACAAGATTTAGATTAGGTAGCAATGCTTGGCCCAATCTGACCACCACCGAAATCACCACCTTAAGGTAACATTTTGCCTTCTCTTTCTTCTTTTCATGCATTCTTGCATTTCATTCATACATTGAGAACAATGCATGAGATAGGTGGCGGGAGGGTTTACTAACATACTAACATAGGTAGGTTTACTAACAATTTTTTTTTTCTTTTTTTAAAAAAACATTTTGAAAAAGAAAATAATATTTTAATTTATCTTTGTAAGTAATTAAGTTAATTTTAAAAATAAGAAAATCATAATTAGGATTTCTTAATACTTGGTCAAAATAAGATTATTTGTTTGATTTTTAGGATTAGGAGAAAAAATTGAAAAAGTATTTTAGTCTTGATTTTTACCTTGATGAAATATGCATTTTTCATACATTTACACACTTAGGATTCAAAACAAAGACTCTTGTACCTTAGAATATTTATATATATGTGTGAAAAATAAATAAATCTAATTATTGATTAGCTAGGTACTTTGGCCTAAGAAATTTTTGGAATTTACGCGACAGGTAATTAGGTAAGTTTGAGGAAAAAATTATATATATATATATATATATATATATATATGTATGTATGTATGTATGTATGTATGTATGTATGTATGTATTAGCACATCTAATAATCAATTAGTTGGTATTAGGGTCTCAAGAAACCTTGATACCTACACAAAAGAAAATTAGATGAGCCATACATATTAAAAAAAGAAGTGCTTAAAGGGTAACAAAATGGTAATACTTGAATCTTCTTTCAAAAAAAATAATATAAGGCATAAGAGTTGGAGTTGAAGAATCGCGAGTCAAAATTCACGGTCACAAAGGTGCATATGACTTAGGGTAAAACAATAGACTAGATAAAAAATTTATTTTTAATCCTTACATAGATTGATTAAAATTTTCAAATAGAGACTAAATGTAGGAATGAATAAATTGGTGATCCTAAGATTTATAGATTACTTAATTTTTACAAAAATACTTCAAATATTTTCTCCCTTTGTCAAAAATAAGTTTTCGAAAATACTACTGTTTGGAAAAGGAGAAGAGTTTACTCAAGTCAGAGATAGAGGGTTTTAGAGTCAACCTTCTTGTTGGATTGTAGTGCTCGAAACTCCGAAAATGTATGTTTATATGCTCCTTCCAAATCACCGTAATAGCATAGGCTATACGGGTCGATCCTCAGGGAGAGCTCACGATGAAAGCTTTGCGGTTATGAATCAAAGAGAAAGAAAGGGAAGATTCTTCTATGTTCAAAAGAAAAACAACATGGAAAAGTAAAAGAAGAAATTTTTGTGATTTTGTTGCATGGAAAGAAAAACCGATGTAAAAGAGAATGAAAAAGAACTTTGAAAAGTTGTCTTACTAGAAAAGAAAACTAGTGAAGGAAGCTTTTGGAAAACTTTAGAATGAGAAAGGCCATGACTAGCTAACTTTACTAAATTGCTAACTTACTAAGCTCATTGGTGATGCATGCCTCATGTGGATTCATTGGCAAGAGATATGACTTGCTTGTTAGGTCAAGTATGTCCCACTTGGAAGATGAGTGTTCTTCTCGGTCTTAGCTTGTAGCCTCATTGATTCATCGGCTCCCGAGATAGAATTTCATGGTGGAATCAAGGAGTGCCACTCGAAGGGTTGCTAAGGAACAAGATACAAGTTTCATTAGTCATTCAAGGCATATACAAGGTAGCTTTGAATTAAGAAAAGTGTTCTACAAACCATTAGCAAATTTAGGTGATCCATCTCCATGTTCCATCAAGGCACTTGTTCTAAAGACAAGGCTCTAAATGAGGCTCACATGAATCATATGGATGTCTAATAAGCATTTCCCAATAATGAACACAATTCATTTTCATTGGAGATTAAAAGAGACTTTAACATTGCAAGTTAGAAATTAGCAATCACCCAAGAGTTAGAAGTTAGCAATGTTAGTTGTTAGCTAGTCATGTTAGAGAGAGTTAGCTATCCATTACAAGAGAAAGCAAGCAACAATTCATGGTAAAAGTAGAAGTGCAAATGAAGTAAAGCAAGAAGAAAGTAAAGCAATGCACTAGAAATCGTAAAGAAGAGAAGAAAGCTTGATTAATCCTTGCTTTGAAAAGATGTCACCTCTTTGCTTACAAGCTCTCAAACACTTTCTTTTCTCTCTTTTACAGAATCTCTAGAAGGAAGAAGAGGAATACACAAGAACTAAAAACCTAGAGAGAATCCCTACACTCCCTCTCAAAATACAAGTTCTTTCCCCTAGTCTCTCCTCAGTCTCTCGTACTGGCCCTGATGCTCTATTTATAGGCCTCAGAAGAATCAGCTCCCAAATCTGAACCGTCGGATCAAATCTCAGCCCCAACGGCCAGATTCCTGCCGCGAAAATGCGGCCAGAGCCGCGTTTCCGCGGCAGAATCTAAGCCGTTATGCCAGCGATTTCTGTTGCTGGTTTGTTACAGGTTGTTATCCACGTTGGCGCTTCTAGAAGGCTGACTGGGCGCATGGATGAATCCAGAAACTGGGCTATTCTTTTGGGCTTCTCTTTAGGCCTTTAATTAATCCTTTATTCTTGATTATTTACATGGATTTGTGGGCCTCTTCTCCATTAAAATATGGACCTGCAAAAATAGAGAGAAAAGGAGTAAAAAAACCAATTTTTATTGATAATATGCATAATATAGACGTGAAAGATGATGCAAAAATGAACTATAATCACACCCCCATACCTAGCTTTTGCTCGTCCCCGAGCAAGAAAAAAGAAAAAATCCTAACTAGATTATTACACCACTTTCGTAGGTGACACGATTGCACTGAGCACGTGCAACAAACCGTTAAACCTCTAAGTTACCCTTGAGGAGGAGTGTTGTCTCCTGAGGGTTTTCAGCGGATTGCACCCACAAAATCCATAAAGAAAAAGAAAAGGGTTAGTGAAAATTTTGATCCATGTTTTCGAGATTCTAACTTGAGTTATAGGTTTCAGGTTACCCTAAACTTTTCTCATTCCTCTTATAAGCGTCTATTTAGAGTTTTGTTTTCAATTTAGGTTAAGTTTTTAAGGAAAAGATCAAAAACTAGATTTTGCATCAATCCTAGTATATATACATCTATAAATATGAAGGATCTTTCTTAGACTAAGTTCATTTATTTACTAATATATATAACACATTTTTTTTTAATATTTAAAATATTTATTTATTTACATTTCCTTAACTTCCTTAGGCTTTCTAATTTACCCTTGTAACGAGCCTCTAACCGATGACTCCCAAACCAGATGGTCCTAGGGCACCAGATGAGAAAACATCCCTCGGGTTCGAGGACTCGAGTAAACTAGGCCACGAAGGGGTTAAGGACTTAACCACCTTTAGGCGTGATTGGCAACGCTTCTTGAGGCACGACTAACCAGCTTAATTAGTGGCTAAGTATTTATTTAGTTATTTATATACATATATATTTTTTTCTTTTTTTATTTCTTTTTTTTATTATATATATTTGTAAATAAAGTCACAAAGTCTTTGATTAATCCTTCAATATGTTTAATGTATATATCCTAAAGAAAGAATTAAAATCTAATAATCTTTCTTATCCTTTATTACTTAACCTAAAAATCTAACAAAACTCCTCTTTTCGACTTATAATTAGAAACTTAGTTAAGAGCTTCCTTAATCCTAAAGTCAAGTTTGATTCTTTAAACATGGATCAAAATTTTTTTTTTAATTTTTTATGTATTTTTTATCTTTTTCTAAAAAATAAAATCTAAAAGAAAATAGCAAATCTACAAAGAAAGGTAAAATCTAAAAATCCTAAAAGAAAGATAAAAATCCTAAAAAGAAAGATAAAAATCCTAGGTTAGAATCTACCCCCCCATACCTATCTCATGCATTGTCCCCAATGTATGCAAGATAAGAATATGCATGAAAATAGGTAAAAGATAATGATCACTCCCGTCGTCGTTTTGGACCAGCAGTGGTGCTAGGTCCAGCCGACTGCGAACGTCTCAGCTCAGCCTCCATACTGTCCAACCTAGAGGATTGCTCCTCTACTTTCTTCCTCAGACGAACCTGCCCCCGAAAGATCTTCTTCATGCCACGCCAGATAGTGGACATGAAGGCACGTGAGTCGATTGGGGAGTCCTGCTGCCAAAATGCAGGATCATCTCTCTCGTCTAAACTCTCCTCCGAAGAGGACGCCACAGGTACAGTCTCGGGCTGGGCACTAGGTGTCCAGACCGCATGCAAACTGTTGGCCCAATAGCCTTCCACTCTAGTTTTGATGATGATCAACACTCATGTAGTTATGTTTACTAATATTCTTGTGTTTCTAAGTTTCAGATCATTAGCAAGATATTAGTTTGGGAGATAGCTTCAACAAGGTGTTTGGAAGCTTATCATGGTGATTCCGGTGCCAAAGCTTAAAGATCATACCCTTTGCACTCGGTGGATCGCGTTTTGGGAGCAAGTCTACTTGAAGATGGAGTTCCTCAAGAGAAGACTTAGGTATCCTAGTTTAGTTTAGTGAGTTTTAGATCCATTTGTAAAGCTTAGTTTAGTTGATATGCTCAAGTGCACAAACACACACGTTTTATGTTTTGATGTGTGATTTTATGAATAGTTGGATCAAAACAAGTTTTCATGATTTATATGTATAGTAGATGTTTTCTAGTTATACATACATGCTTAACTTATAGACAAACTTATTTTGACATTCCTATTCATGTTTTGGAAAAATCTAGTTTGATAAAAATACAAGTTTTATTTATGATAAAATTGGCAAGACACAAAAATGAATTGATATGATTGATATATGTCTTGAAATTTTTATCACAAGTTTAGTTTTCAAGTAAAATGATAAAACATATTTTTGTGGATTTTTCAGAAGTGTTAAAAGATTTTTTACAAATTTTCTATCTCAAAAATCTGCCCAGAAAAACTGTATTTCAGGCAGACCGGTCGACCGGGACAGTCGACCGGCTGCTGTGTCCGGATATGCACAGGCTGTGCATATCCGTCGGTCGACCGGGTCACGGACCCAGTCGACCGATATAGAGAGTCTGCTCTCTGTATCTTTTCGGTCGACTGGGTCGGTCGACCGATAGAAGGAAACTGTGTTTCCTCCTTGTTGGTCGGTCGACTGGCAGTCGACCTAAGCCCCAACGGTCATATTTTCGACCGTTGGCGGTCGACCGGGCCGGTCGACCGGTGGCTGTCTAAATTGCCACATCAGCCTAACGGCTAGTTTTCTGTTTTGGCCTATATAAACCCCATTCCTTTGGGATTTTGAAAAAGGTTTTCACAAGAGAAAAATTGCAGTTTCTGAAGTGTTTTAAAGAGTTTTAAAGGAGTTTTTGGGCTTTATACTTCTAATCTTTATTGTTTTGGGCTTTTGGAAAAATCAAAGAAATAGGAATTTGGGATATTTGTATTGGTTTTCATTCTCCATCTTTTATAAGAATTTCCCAAGTGTTTTTCTTTGTTGCTTGTTTTCCAAAAACACCTAGTTTCCACACTTGAGCTATCTTCTATCCTAAACTATTAGGATCTTTGTTTTTGTGGAAAAGAAAAAGAGAAAAGAAAAGAGAAAGAAAAGAGAAGTGTTTGAGGTTGTTGTTGTAAACCTCTTGAGTTGTAATCACCCTTTTATTTGTGAATCCCTCTTCGGTAGAGGTGATCGGGTGATTGGTTTGTGAGCCTCTTAAGGAGAGGCATTTGTTGTGGTTGGCTACGGGCCGTATCCCTCTTCGGTAGAGGTGGATTGTGTGTTGTATTGCCTCGGTGGCATTGTAAGTTGAGAGAGGAGTTAGGGGCTCCTATAGTGGATTAGAAATCCTACACGGTGGTGTAGGCGGGGAAGTAGAGCTAGGGGCTCGAACCTCGAAACAAATTTGTGTGTTTGCGATTGATCCAATTACTCTCAACTCTACTCTCTTATATTTGTGCAAGCATCATTCATTCATTGCATCATATATATTTGCGTGGGATTGAGCATATTCATACTTGCTTGCATTTGCACCTTGCATATTATTCATATTGTTATATATTGTATATGCTTGGATTGCTTGTGTGTGTGCAACACTTATACTCATCCAACAAGAGCTTCATATAGCAACCTCAACCCATTCAAGGGGAATCAAGAGGTGCTTGTCCAGAGCCTCGCAAGGGGAATTCGGCAACACTTGTTGGATTGTACTAAGTGTTCTTGTAAGATTGTTTTAGCTTCCGCATTTAGCACACTTAGTTTGCATTAAGTTCACTAGATTAGCACTTTCACCTATTCACCCCCCTCTAGGTGTACTTTCAATTGGTATCAGAGCTAGTGCTCCTGATATTAGGCTTAACATCCTAGGAGTGAGATCCATTTGCTTGCTAATCTCTTGTTTGCATTTGTTGTTTGCACACATATAGTTTACCATGGCCTTCATGACCCCACCTTTGTATGACCCTTCTAACATTCATGTTTGGAAGATTAGAATGACCGTTTATTTACAAACCCTAGGTCATAAAGTTCATCTTGCTATTACCAAGGAATCCTTCCTTAGTGATTGCAATCATATAGGGGCCAATGCACTAGCCCTAGAGGCTATTAGAAACACATTGCCTAAAGATTATCTTTTACATGTTTCTAATATTGATTCCGCTTTTGTAGTGTGGAATTTATTGACAACCACAACCGCTACCTCCGGGCTTCAAGAACAAATCCAAAAGGAAGAGGAATCTAGTGGAGAATCCGATTCCCAATGCTTCATGGTCCAAGGGAATGACTCCCTTGAGGTACAATCGGAAACTCTATTAGATTGTGATGATAGTGCTGGTTCTTCTAATGATTATATTGATCCCCATGCTTTGAATGAAGAACTTTCATTAGTTTGTGAAAAATTAATTGAGAAGTATAACATTTTGAAAAAGAAAAGTCTAGGCATTAATAATGAAAACAAAAATTTGATTGCTAGACTTGATATTGTTTTGCAAGAGAAAGAGGAGATTGCTAATGAGAAGGATTCATTAAAATCTCAACTTGACCTTGCACTTAAAGAAAATGAACTTTTGAAAATAAAAATGATTGCCATGTTCTTTTGAAGAAAAATGAAAATTTGACTTCAAAAGTAGATTTTATTTTAAAAGAGAATGTTGCTTTGAAAAATAAAATCATTTCCATTTCAAATGATTTAAATATTTGCTTAGAGAAAAATATTGTTTTGCAACATAAGATGGATGCACATGTTTGCCATGCTAGTGTAGCCTCATCATCTAGACTACCTAATGCATGTACCTCTTCTTCTAGGATTAACAATGATATATCCATGCTTAAGAAGAAGGTAGATTGTTTGGGCTCCACTATGAGCCAATGTGCTATGAATCATACACGGTTGGAAACTTTGCTTCGAAAGAAACAAGTTCCATCCTTCATGCATGCACACCCTCCACGGCATACACATGCTCCTCACGGACACCATCCTAACACTATGTATGCTCATGTGTACACTTGTACACATTGTGGTCGAAAAGGCCATCTTGCTAAATTTTGCTATGATAGATTAAATACTCCAAATTTAGCAAAGAAATATGTTTGGGTTAGAGAAGGGACTAACCCCCATGGACCCAAAAGACAATGGGTACCAAAGACCACCCCTCCAATTTTTGATGTAGGTGAGGGCTCTCACATGACGTGAGAGTGTTGGCACCTTGGAGTGGATGTGTTCCATGCTTAAAGAATACTTTTTGGATGCATCACTTTCAAGGGAGAAGATTTGGTGGAAAGGACCACCATGTTTTGGAGACAAGGAAAGTTGCCTTCTAAGGCTTTGGTAACAATTCCTAACTCCTTATTATTGTTTACATGTTCATATCATTTGTTTTATAGCATGTCATTGTTTAATGTTCACTATGTTATATCATGTTCATTAGATTAGTGATATACATGCTTAGTTGTTTAGAGACACCCATGCTCAATATAGATTTATATTTGTGTGATCTCACTTTTGATCTAATATGTATATCCTAGATCTAATGCATATGCATATACATATTGATCATATGAACGTTTGTTTCATGTTTTAGTTGTATCATGTTATTTTATATGTGTTTGTGCTTCATGTGGTATATACATGTTTAAATGTAGATTTTATCAAAACTTGCATGTATACATGTACACTTAGTGAGAACAAATTGACTTATATATGTTTTGCCCTTCATGCTCATTTGTACCCACTATGTGCACAAGTATAGGCTAGTTTTGATGATTCCTTTATTTATACTTGTCATACCTATTTTTATGATTCTACTTCATGTATATGTATTTTAAATTCAAACCTAATAAATATACATGTATACCCATGAGTCTTTTGCCTTCAATGCAAATATTTTTAATAGACTCGTTTATGGTTGGGATATGTATGCATATTGTTAGATTTGGATGGATCATACATATACCTAGAAGTTGGTTCACAAAATAAAAGAATTTTGATGAATTTATGTGTTTTGTTTTAACAAAATGATATTCGTGTTTGTCTTGTGCTTAATGATTTGATTACTTGTTTAAGTATTAGTCTTCATTAAGACTAGTTATATACCTATACATATAGTGGGACACAAATAAATCTATATATGATTGGGTTGAATGCTTATTTGTTCCCATTAGTTGTATGAGTATAGTCTAGTTTTGATGATTCATATATTTTAAACTTGTATTCATATTTTTTAATTTATATAAGTTTTAATTTCGTGTATATGTTTATTTTGCCAAACATTAAGATATACATGTATAATCCTTGAGTCTTTTGCCCTTCATGCAAATCCTTATATATGGACTCAATTGTGTTTAGGATATGTATGTATACTTATTGTGTTGACAATTTATACATATACCTTGAAATGAAATTAGTTTATGAAAATTGGTTTTTTTCGTGTTTTCATATTTAAGTTTTACTTCATGTATATGTCCATCTAGTTCAAACTAATCCTATACATATACATTCCTTTTTGAGCCACGTGCCTTCATGCATATACCTTGTGGACTCGTTTGTATTTTGGATATGTATGTATACCTTAGTTTATACTAGCCATACATATGCCTTGAAGATTAAGTAGTTCTATGATCTTTTGTTTTAGATAAGTATTATTGTTTAAAGGAATTAAAAGAGCTTAATGAAATATTTTTCATAATTGATTTTCACATGTTAGTTGTACACTCACACTTATTAATTGGTCATGCTTTGTTTTCATGAGACCTTCTTATACTTAATTGAATAGAGTGTTGATTATCATGTGGATTTCACTTTTATGAAAAATGACTTATATTTATTCCTTGCTTGAAGAATTTCGCACTAGTTTACAAAACTTTCTATTTTAACTAGTTCGAATTTTTTTTATTGTGATATGAGTTATACCATGATTATTATTGTTACTTCAATTGGTATCATTGAACTCTTTCAATTGGTATCAATTTGATTCTTTATGTATACTCATATTTGTTGATTGTGTATGTATGATTTTCCATTGGTATCATCTATTGGTGATTGGTACTCATTCTAATTCATACACATATACATGTTTTTGATTTGTGCTTAAAATATAAGATTTCACAAATCGTGTTTATGCTAGAACTTGAGTTTTAACTTTATCTCAATTGATTTATTTTTCAATTGGTATCTTATTTCAAGTCTATGCATCGTTTCAATTGGTATTTCATAAAGGGGAGAAAATTTGATTTTTGTCGTTTAAATTGGTCCTTGATTCACACTCCCTTACTTTATGTTAAAATATAGGTTCAAATTGGTGTCATGTGTTTAAAAGAACATATTTCTCTTTATAATATCAAGATGTTTATATTGAGTGTTTTTAAATTGGTATCTCAAAATTTTTGTTTAAGAAAATTATATGTAGTTTTGATTTACATTGCCTATATGTGTATAAATTTCATGTTGAGTGTATCTTGTATTGAAGAGCTTGACAACTCTTCTTTATGTGGTACACGTGTGTAGGGGGAGCTTCACATCTCCTCTTATGCATTACATAATATGTGTTATGTGAATTGGGGCTTGTCATCCCTCTTTCATGTAATGCATATGTGTAGGGAAGCTAACTTAACGTCTTCCTCTTCATGAATGTTTATCTCATATACCATTTATTGATCCATGTTGAATTTCTATTGGTATCTAGATGCACTTCATTGACACATTTTTAATTGATATCAATGTTTTAATGTTTAACCCTTTATTGATTCTTAGTTTAGAACAAAAAGGGGGAGAAAAATTTGTTTTATGTATTTACCCCTTTGTTGATGATTGACAAAAAGGGGGAGAAGAATTTGGTATTTTGTATTGGAAAAGTTTTGGTATTTTGTATTGGAAAAGTATTGGAAAAGAATTTGGTTTTTAATATGCATTTAATATGCATGTATTTGTTTTTAAATAAGAAAGTATTGTTTATGTTATTGGTATCTAGAGCTTAGAGTTTATCTTACTTCTTTGGTATCTAGAGCTATAACATGTTTATATTGTTTAATATTGTTTATTTTGTTTATGCATGAGTTAAGGGGGAGCTTCTTTGAAGCTTAACTTTAATCCATGCATATATAACTCCATGAGTTTTGTCATCATCAAAAAGGGGGAGATTGTTGGCCCAATAGCCTTCCACTCTAGTTTTGATGATGATCAACACTCATGTAGTTATGTTTACTAATATTCTTGTGTTTCTAAGTTTCAGATCATTAGCAAGATATTAGTTTGGGAGATAGCTTCAACAAGGTGTTTGGAAGCTTATCATGGTGATTCCGGTGCCAAAGCTTAAAGATCATACCCTTTGCACTCGGTGGATCGCGTTTTGGGAGCAAGTCTACTTGAAGATGGAGTTCCTCAAGAGAAGACTTAGGTATCCTAGTTTAGTTTAGTGAGTTTTAGATCCATTTGTAAAGCTTAGTTTAGTTGATATGCTCAAGTGCACAAACACACACGTTTTATGTTTTGATGTGTGATTTTATGAATAGTTGGATCAAAACAAGTTTTCATGATTTATATGTATAGTAGATGTTTTCTAGTTATACATACATGCTTAACTTATAGACAAACTTATTTTGACATTCCTATTCATGTTTTGGAAAAATCTAGTTTGATAAAAATACAAGTTTTATTTATGATAAAATTGGCAAGACACAAAAATGAATTGATATGATTGATATATGTCTTGAAATTTTTATCACAAGTTTAGTTTTCAAGTAAAATGATAAAACATATTTTTGTGGATTTTTCAGAAGTGTTAAAAGATTTTTTACAAATTTTCTATCTCAAAAATCTGCCCAGAAAAACTGTATTTCAGGCAGACCGGTCGACCGGGACAGTCGACCGGCTGCTGTGTCCGGATATGCACAGGCTGTGCATATCCGTCGGTCGACCGGGTCACGGACCCAGTCGACCGATATAGAGAGTCTGCTCTCTGTATCTTTTCGGTCGACTGGGTCGGTCGACCGATAGAAGGAAACTGTGTTTCCTCCTTGTTGGTCGGTCGACTGGCAGTCGACCGAAGCCCCAACGGTCATATTTTCGACCGTTGGCGGTCGACCGGGCCGGTCGACCGGTGGCTGTCTAAATTGCCACATCAGCCTAACGGCTAGTTTTCTGTTTTGGCCTATATAAACCCCATTCCTTTGGGATTTTGAAAAAGGTTTTCACAAGAGAAAAATTGCAGTTTCTGAAGTGTTTTAAAAGAGTTTTAAAAGGAGTTTTTGGGCTTTATACTTCTAATCTTTATTGTTTTGGGCTTTTGGAAAAATCAAAGAAATAGGAATTTGGGATATTTGTATTGGTTTTCATTCTCCATCTTTTATAAGAATTTCCCAAGTGTTTTTCTTTGTTGCTTGTTTTCCAAAAACACCTAGTTTCCACACTTGAGCTATCTTCTATCCTAAACTATTAGGATCTTTGTTTTTGTGGAAAAGAAAAAGAGAAAAGAAAAGAGAAAGAAAAGAGAAGTGTTTGAGGTTGTTGTTGTAAACCTCTTGAGTTGTAATCACCCTTTTATTTGTGAATCCCTCTTCGGTAGAGGTGATCGGGTGATTGGTTTGTGAGCCTCTTAAGGAGAGGCATTTGTTGTGGTTGGCTACGGGCCGTATCCCTCTTCGGTAGAGGTGGATTGTGTGTTGTATTGCCTCGGTGGCATTGTAAGTTGAGAGAGGAGTTAGGGGCTCCTATAGTGGATTAGAAATCCTACACGGTGGTGTAGGCGGGGAAGTAGAGCTAGGGGCTCGAACCTCGAAACAAATTTGTGTGTTTGCGATTGATCCAATTACTCTCAACTCTACTCTCTTATATTTGTGCAAGCATCATTCATTCATTGCATCATATATATTTGCGTGGGATTGAGCATATTCATACTTGCTTGCATTTGCACCTTGCATATTATTCATATTGTTATATATTGTATATGCTTGGATTGCTTGTGTGTGTGCAACACTTATACTCATCCAACAAGAGCTTCATATAGCAACCTCAACCCATTCAAGGGGAATCAAGAGGTGCTTGTCCAGAGCCTCGCAAGGGGAATTCGGCAACACTTGTTGGATTGTACTAAGTGTTCTTGTAAGATTGTTTTAGCTTCCGCATTTAGCACACTTAGTTTGCATTAAGTTCACTAGATTAGCACTTTCACCTATTCACCCCCCCTCTAGGTGTACTTTCACAAACAACTATTATATGAACTAGTGGGTCTCTCTGGTGCCACAAACACTCGGTCAAAGGAATCAAATACAGCGTCCGGTAAGAAAGTCCTACACAGACGCGTAATCAAAATAGGGTGAGAGTGTTTGGCACCACGGGTGCGGGAAGAGTTGGCTATGATTGCGTGGAAGATGACCTTATTTAAGCAGACCGTGTGTTGCCGGGTCATCAAATCATGAATTATTTGCAACACTGGGCGATTGAAGGAAGTTGTGTGGTCGAGCCCTAAAATGTTACGTTGGATCTAGCGTCCAACGCAGTGTACGTTCCTAAAGGTAGTGCTGGCCTTTAACCCACGGTCTTGCTCAGTGCAGCGAGCCCCCATGAGTGGCATATAATCGATTAGTGGGAGGGGATCGCTGTGGGTGAATGGGCACATGTGTGTGTTCCTCAAGAAGAGGAAAAGTGATGAACAAGTCGCCTAAGGGCATGTGCACGGTAAATTGGTAAGTGTGTGTGTCAACACATGCATGGTCAATATTAGTGTAGAACATTGTCACCAATTCGGGACAATAAAATGCATCGTTCTCAGAGTTATCGTACACTAACGTATACCAATCCCAAGCCCTAATGCGATCTATGAACATATGGCCATACCCGTTCGGATCACACAATATTTTCCCAAAATCTTTCTCAGAAAAAATACTAGGTGCTATGCTTAACAATTGAAATCTAGAACAGTAAATTGAGAGATGGAAATTCAATCCACCCCCGGAGTACGTGGGGGGAAAAGTTCGGGTTTGCAGAGGGCACAGGGGACTGATTCTGGGAGATGTGGCACCAGATCCGCCACCAGAAGGAAAAATCGACCGGAGGAAAATTTGGCGGCGCTCTAGAAAGCTCAGGAATGCCGCGGATCTGCGGCCCTGGTCGCGGATTCGCGGCTGGATGGAGGCAGCAGCGGCTCGGGAAAATTCTGAGGGCGGCGCTTTGGGAGAGAGGGTTCAGATCTAGTCTGCGTTTTGGGTTCTGAGGGAGAGAGACGGGGTAACTAGGATATATATAGGGGGGGAAAAAAACTTTGGAAATTCCAATTTGACCCTAAGTTAAAAAGAGGTATTTACAACCCTAGGATCATATGGAAAGAAGTGGGGGGAAAGTGGACTCTTGGTACAAATTAGCACTTAAGTCCAAAATCTTTGGAATTTTTATGTTTTTATATTATTTATTTATTTATTTATTTATTTATTTATTTTTATGTTTATTTACAAAAGGGTGTCCCAAAAATGATATACAGGGAAATCCGGGAGACTGTACAGATGGAATGGTCACATATAAACTGGGTCGCAAAGACGCAATTCATGAACTTCTTGTGACACGAATTCAGTGGTAAGGAATGGCTTCAAACGTTGACCGTTCACAGTGAATTTATTGCCATTATTCGATCAAGAATCTCAATAGCACCGTGTGAGAAGACTGTTTGCACAATGTATGGTCCTGACCACCTGGTTCTCAATTTACCAGGAAAAAGGTGGAGTCGTGAGTTGTATAACAGAACCTTTTGTCCTGAGACAAAAAATTTCCGGTGAATGGATCTATCATAAAAGAGCTTGGTTCTGTGTTTTGTGATCCGAGCATTGTCGTATGCCTCATTTCGTAGCTCTTCTAGCTCGGATATTTGCAACTTCCTCAAGGCACCGGCTTTATCGAAATCCAAATTCAGCTACTTTATAGCCCACATAGCTCGGTGTTCTAACTCCACAGGCAAGTGACAAGGTTTTCCAAATACAACTCGATAGGGATACATACCGAGGACAGTTTTGTAAGCGGTCCTGTATGCCCATAAGGCATCAGTGAGTTTGATGGACCAGTCTTTACGGTTCTGTCAACAGTTTTCTCCAAAATAAGTTTTTATTTGTCTATTCGTGACTTCTACTTGCCCGTTGGTTTGAGGATGGTATGCCGTGGATAATTTGTGGGAATAGAGTATTTGCGCATCAGGGCTTCAAAAGCCCGATTGCAGAAATGACTCCCATTGTCACTTATTATCGCACGGGGGCTCCGAAGCGAGAGATGATGTTTTCTCGTAAAAACTTGACGACAACTTGGTTGTCATTTGTCCTTGTTGGAATTGCTTCAGCCCATTTCGAAACATAATCTACGGCTACCAAAATGTATTGGTTGCCATAGGACAGAGGAAAGGGTCCTATAAAGTCGATGCCCCAGAGGTCAAAAATTTCGACCTCTAAGATGGGTGTAAGGGGCATCATGTCTTTCCGTGTGATTCGACCCGTCATTTGACACTTATCACATAGCTTGCAGAAAGTGTATGCATCCTTAAAGAGAGTGGGCCAGTAGAATCCACTCTGAAGTACTTTCTCAGCAGTTT
Organism: Agave tequilana; assembly: GCA_038442645.1. Lineage (NCBI taxonomy): Eukaryota > Viridiplantae > Streptophyta > Magnoliopsida > Asparagales > Asparagaceae > Agave > Agave tequilana. The sequence goes on from JAVJIF010034452.1 coordinate 61,842, forward strand.
TTCATGGACCAAAATGTCCACCGCAAGCTAGTTTGTGACAAAATGTCAAAACACTCTGATGTTCATCCTCAGGAAGGCACCTTTGTATTATCTGGTCAGGACAATATTTGAATAAATACGGTTCATCCCAGAAGAAGAACCGCATTTGACTCATGAAACGGTGTTTGTCCTGGCCTAACCAATGAGAAGGTATTTGCCTGGTAGCAAGGTAATTTGCTATGTCAGCATACCAAGGCTCTCCACACATCACAAAAATGTGTTCGTCAGGGAAATCATCATTATTGGTATTCTCTCCTTTGGTGCATTTGGGATTCTAGACAAGTGGTCAGTTACCACATTCTCAACGCCCTTTTTATCCTTAATCTCCAGATCAAACTCTTGCAAAAGAAGTATCCATCGAATAAGTCTTGCCTTAGCATCCTTCTTTTGCATTAAGTACTTTAGGGCGGAGTGATCGGTGAAAATAATTGTCCTGGACCCTAGCAGATATTGGCGAAATTTTTCCAACGCAAAGACAACAGCTAAAAATTCCTTTTCAGTAGTTGTATAATTGAGTTGGCTTCATTCAGCGTTCTGCTAGCATAATAGATTACGTGTTGCCTAGTATCAATACGCTACCCTAAAACAGCGCCGATAGCAAAGTCCGAGGCATCACACATAATCTCAAAAGGCTTGGTCCAATCAGGTGCAGAAATGATAGGTGCTGAGACAAGTCTACACTTAAGCTCTTTCCAGGCTTGTAAACATTCTTCATCGAATTTAAAGGGTACATCCTTTCCTAAGAGATTTGTCAAAGGTCTAGCAGTTTTGCTAAACTCTTGAATGAATCGTCTATAGAAGCCGGCGTGCCCTAAAAATGATCGAATGTCTTTTAAGCATGTTGGTTCAGGGAGCTTTATTATGACTTCCACTTTAGACTTGTCCACCTCAATTCCTATATGTGAAACTTTGTGCCCAAGAACGATTCCTTGCTTGACCATAAAGTGACACTTTTCCCAGTTAAGGGTCAAGTTTTTCTCCATACAGCGTTGTAAAACCAGCTTCAAATGGTACAAGCATTGTTCAAAGGAATCATCGTAGATCGAAAAATCATCCATGAAGATCTCCGAAATTTCTCCACCATGTCTGAAAAAAGGCTCAGCATGCAACGTTGAAACGTTGCGGGAGCATTGCATAGGCCGAAGGGCATCCTTCGGTACGCAAATGTTCCAAAAGGACAGGTGAAGGTTGTTTTGTCTTGGTCCTCGGAGCGATCGGGATTTGATTATATCCTGAATATCCATCCAGGAAACAGTAGTACTCATGTCCCGCTAATCTCTCAAGCATTTGGTCAATGAACGGAAGAGGAAAGTGGTCTTTACGTGTGGCAGTGTTCAACTTTCGGTAATCGATACAAACTCGAATCTTCGTTGGAAGACGTGTTTGTACCAATTCTTTCTTCTCATTTTCTACCACAGTAAATCCTGCTTTCTTGGGCACAGCATGAACTGGACTTACCCACTGACTATCGGATATGGGATAGATAATCCCATTGTCTAACAGTTTCAAGATCTCAGCTCTAACGGCTTCCTGCATGATTGGGTTTAGTCTACGCTGTGGGTCTCGTTTTGGCTTGGCATCTTCCGTCAATGAATCCGGTGTTGAACTATAGAAGGACTAATCCCCTTGATGTCAGCCATGGTCCAACCAATGGCTTCCCGATTTTCTCTTAACACAGAAAGAAGATCCTCTTCTTGTTGTTCAGTGAGATTGGATGCAATGATTACAGGAAAGGCTTCCTTCTTATCCAGTACTTGTACTTGAGATGGTCGGGAAGGACCTTAAATTCAGAAGAAGGGACAGGATCTATCACTGGTTGTTCTTGGTGCAAAGGAAGAATAGGGGTGGAATTAGTGGCCCATTCAACAGTTGATTCAACAATCTGATCAAGGTTGAAGTCATCAGACTCCAACTCAAATTCCTCTTCAGACTCATACTCAACCTCCTCATCATGTTCACTTGTTAAACCTTCTATCAAGTTCACTTCAAAAGAATCATTGTCCAAATCTCTAGGTTGTTTTCCAGATGGAAAATATTCACCTCTTTTGTCATATCTCCGAAGGTTACGCATCGAGCCATTTCTACAGTTGATGTCGCATTTGCGGTGGCTAAGAAAGGACGTCCGAGAATGACAGGTGTCTGTGCTCTGTGATTTTGTACGGGTTGCGTCTCAAGAACAATGAAGTCTACGGGGTAAATGAATTCCCCGACCCGTATTAAAACATCTGTAATCTCCCCCTTGGAATCTTTACAGAGCGGTCAGCCAATTGTATCGTCATTTGGGTCGGACGAAGGTTGCCTAACCTAATTGCTGATACACAGAAAAGGGGAGAAGATTGATGCTGGCGCCCAAGTCAAGCAAAGCCCTATTGATGGTAGTCTGTCCTATGATGCAAGAAATGGTTGGGCTCCCTGGGTCCTTGTATTTCACAGGGATAGGACCAGTGAGCAGCTCACTAATGTTTGAAGCTAGGAAACTTTTTTAGGGACATTTGCTTTTCTCTTCTTTGTGCACATTTCTTTTAAAAATTTAGCGTATGATGGAACTTGTTGTATGGCATCAAGGAGAGGGACATTGATTTGGACTTGGTTGAACATCTCTCTTATCTTCTCCATGTGAGCATTCATCTTTTGATTTGTGAGCCTATTTGGGAATGGTACAACAGGCTTGTATGTTTGCTCATCAATCTTTTCTTTTCCTTTGGACTGGGAAGTGGATGGTTGTGTGCTTGAAGAAGGATTGTCTTGAATGGGTTGGATTGGAACAGAAGGTGTTGGCTTTGACACAGATTTGGTGGATTGATTTGAAACCTTGTTATCTACATGCTTTCCAGATCTAAGGATATGGACAGTGTTGCATTGACTGGGACCCAACTCTTCAACTTCGTGCAGGGGGAAGTGAGTTTTTGGATTGGGCACTGGTTGGCTAGGTAGCATTCCTTTTTGTCGTTCATTCAGAGAGCTAGCCAATTGCCCTATCTGGATTTGCAATTTGTTCATGTCCTGCTGCTGATTGTTCATCATTGAAGCTTGGGTCTTAGATAAGGTCTCTATCATTTTCTCCAAATCAGAAATTCTCTTGTCTGAAGGATTTTGTGGTGGATGATGCTGATACGGGGGCTGAAAGTTTGTTGGGTAAGGTGTTAGATTTTGATATGACTGGAATCTTGGTGAACTTTGGTATGAGTGGACATTTGGTGGCTTCTGGTGGTAATTCGGTGGATGAGACTGAGCAGGGTATTGTTGTGGAAATGGTTGCCTCGGCTGCTCAGGACCAGACTGATTCCAAGAAAAGTTTGGATGGTTTCGCCATCCCGGATTGTATGTTTTAGAGTAAGGATTGTAATTGGGTCTGGTGTATGCGGCATTCGTACTCTCCTGATATATTTGAGATTGATATACAGGACACTCCTCAAACATGATTGAGATCATGGCAATAGGTACAACCCGGTTGACCATAGGTGATGGACTGGCCACAGGTGATGGGTTGACCTGGTTTACAGCAGAAGATTCCCTAGACTCAAGCAGTTCTATCCTCTTCATCAGTTGTGTTATCTTGGCTTCGGCAGCTATAGAGGACTCTATGGAATGCATACCGGTTCTGGAAGTGGTGGGAGTGGGTTTCTCAGGACATGACTCACACTGAATCGTTTTTTTCGGCTAAGGCTTCAAAGAGATCCACCCCTGGTCTTCATTTTTCTTTAAAAATTCTCCTTGGCACATGGTTTCAAGGAGTGTTTTCGTTTGGTAATCCAGTCCATCATAGATAATTTGGCACTGACGCCATTTCTCTATGCCGTGATGAGGACAAAGGGCTAGAAGGTCTTTGAAGCGTTCGAAATACTTCCAGAATGGTTCATTGGTTCCTACTTGAATTGCATGATATTTTTCCTCATGAGGGCTGTCTTGTGAATGGGATAAAATTTCTTAAGAAAGACTTTTACAAAATCATCCCATGAAGAAATCGAACTGGCGGGAAGATTGTAAAGCCATTTCTTAGCGATGTCTTTTAGCGCAAAGGTATGAACCTTAATCTACAGCATCCTCGGTCAATTGGGAAATCCTCATCATTACGCATACTTCTTCAAACTCTCGAATGAAGAATACGCACCCTCAGATTCTAAGCATGAAATCGGGGAAGTGTATTTATGAATTGTGGCTTCAGCTCAAATTGATTTCCATTGGTTGTAGGGAGAAGAATGCATGATGGAAGTGATGTGCGAATCGGGTAGAACTTGTCTTGCAACGAAGTGTGGTTTTTCCATGATTGTGATTGTGTCTAGTGGTGGTGTTTGTGCAAGTGTAGAAATTCTCACTAGCCTAGCAGAATTTGGATCCCGATACCACTCTCGCATACACAATCACAAACAACGTGCACCGATCAAATAAACGAAAAAAAATGAAAATAACAAACAATAAAAGAAAAATCAATCACAAGCTATCTAGGCTTCCTGGACCTAGACGCTCCTAACTGTTCGATGAACTAAAGAAGGTTGTTGCTTGAATCAGACCACAGCTAATCAGCCAGGTAGGGGCAAAATACGGTGGGAGGTATCCGTGCGTAAGCAACGGGCCTTAATTACGCCAAACCACGGTATCTTCGAGGCTTAACCTCTTAATCCCCTGCCTTAGACACTGATTTCACCGGAGTATGAATCAAAATCAACTTCCAACCTCAGCCGATCTCCTACTGAGTCTGAATGTCCCTAGGGCCAACGTCTATCAGTTTTTATTAGAAGCTTGGGATTGTGAGTGCTGGGATGGTGATTTTTGGGCTAAGGAAAGGGTGATGAAATCCCCCACCTTATCTTTTTTATTGGGTGATGCCCTTAAAGTCATTTTGTGCAAGTGTACAGTTTATGCAAACAAGTTCACTCAAAGCGATATAAATCACCAAGAGGTGAGTCCTATACGATATGCAATGCGCACGTACCTTGCTCCAGCACTCTTCAACAGTAAAGTAAAGGAATTAAAAAGACACGTGCCTATATGCAAACGTCTAATCAATTTTTAACTTTAACAACAAATTTTTTACTGTTGATTTTATTAGCAGAATATGGTGAAAGCACACAAGAATTTAGAATTGCAGCAGCTGTATTTTTGCAAAGCAAGCAACCCTGCAGAAAACTGTGAGTAGTCAACTCATCATTGTCGCGGATCCGCAGCTTAGGCCGAGATTTCGCGACAAATCTGAGGGCACTTGGTCTCTGCTTTCTGGAGCAGAGGCCCAAGGCCACTTATATGTTACTGCAATGCTTAGATTCCTGTTTCTTCAACCTGTAACCTGCAACAGAGAAGAAGATTCGTTTAGTTTCTCAATTGAATCAAAAACCGTTGCTCTCCCCGGCAACGGCGCCAAAAATTTGTTTGGAAAGGAGAAGAGTTTACTCAAGTCAGAGATAGAGGGTTTTAGAGTCAACCTTCTTGTTGGATTGTAGTGCTCGAACTCCAAAAATGTATGTTTAATATGCTCCTTCCAATCACCGTAATAGCATAGGCTATACGGGTGATCCTCAGGGAGAGCTCACGATGAAAGCTTTGCGGTTATGAATCAAAGAGAGAAAGCGAAGATTCTTCTATGTTCAAAAGAAAAACAACATGAAAAGTAAAAGAAGAAATTTTTGTGATTTTGTTGCATGGAAAGAAAACCGATGTAAAAGAGAATGAAAAAGAACTTTGGAAAGTTGTCTTACTAGAAAAGAAAACTAGTGAAGGAAGCTTTTGGAAAACTTTAGAATGAGAAGGCCATGACTAGCTAACTTTACTAAATTGCTAACTTACTAAGCTCATGGGTGATGCATGCCTCATGTGGATTCATTGGCAAGAGATATGACTTGCTTGTTAGGTCAAGTATGTCCCACTTGGAAGATGAGTATTCTTCTCGGTCTTAGCTTGTAGCCTCATTAATTCATCGGCTCCCGAGATAGAATTCATGGTGGAATCAAGGAGTGCCACTCGAAGGGTTGCTAAGGAAGAAGATACAAGTTTCATTAGTCATTCAAGGCATATACAAGCTAGCTTTGAATTAAGAAAAGTGTTCTACAAACCATTAGCAAATTTAGGTGATCCATCTCCATGTTCCATCAAGGCACTTGTTCTAAAGACAAGGCTCTAAATGAGGCTCACATGAATCATATGGATGTCTAACAAGCATTTTCCAATATGAACACAACTCATTTTCATTGGAGATTAAAGAGACTTTAACATTGCAAGTTAGAAATTAGCAATCACCCAAGAGTTAGAAGTTAGCAATGTTAGTTGTTAGCTAGTCATGTTAGAGAGAGTTAGCTATCCATTACAAGAGAAAGCAAGCAACAATTCATGGTAAAAGTAGAAGTGCAAATGAAGTAAAGCAAGAAGAAAGTAAAGCAATGCACTAGAAATCGTAAAGAAGAGAAGAAGCTTGATTAATCCTTGCTTTGAAAGATGTCACCTCCTTTCTTATAAGCTCTCAAACACTTTCTTTTCTCTCTTTTACAGAATCTCTAGAAGGAAGAAGAGAATACACAAGAACTAAAAACCTAGAGAGAATCCCTACACTCCCTCTCAAAATACAAGTTCTTTCCCCTAGTCTCTCCTCAGTCTCTCGTACTGGCCCTGATGCTCTATTTATAGGCCTCAGAAGAATCAGCTCCCAAATCTGAACCGTCGGATCAAATCTCAGCCCCAACGGCCAGATTCCTGCCGCGGAAACGCGGCCAGAGCCGCGTTTTCGCGACAGAATCTAAGCCGTATGCCAGCAATTTCTGTTGCTGGTTTGTTACAGGTTGTTATCCCGTTGGCGCTTTCTTAGAAGGCTGACTGGCGCATGGATGAATCCAGAAACTGGGCTATTCTTTTGGGCTTCTCTTTCGGCCTTTAATTAATCATTTATTCTTGATTATTTACATGGATTTGTGGGCCTCTTCTCCATTAAAATATGGACCTGCAAAAATAGAGAGAAAAAGGAAAAAAC